>PVJS01002593.1:0-82892 GCA_004027185.1 Glis glis
AAAAAAAAAAAAAAAAAAAAGAAATCACCCTGTTGGTAGTATTTGTAATGTTTTGGATTTAGAATGCCCCTCTAACCTTCATGGAAACCAGGCAGCAATGTTGGAGATGGGGTTTGGTTGTCATGTAGGCATCCCTGGGCCGTGTGTGATCTTTGGGATTATATAAAGCCCCTCTTCCCCTTGTTCCCTCTCTTGTCTTTGGCTCCCATGATGTGAGAACTGAGTCCTTGTTCTCTCCCTTTCTCTGCTGCTGGCAGCCATTCCCTGAGCATGAACCTCTGAAATCTCCAGAACTGTGAGCAAATAAATCTTTCTTCCTCCAAGTTGTGGTTGTAAGTTGTTTTGGAATGCATCAGTGAGAATGCTGACCAAAACAGTGTCCTGTCAAGTAGTAGCACTAAATGGATTAAGACACTTCCTTTAGCTTCCCTCCATTTATGTCAAATGAGCTGGTCTCTAGTTAACTTCAGATTGGAAATATGAAGGAGGAGCCTGACTTTAAAAAATCATCAACTATTGAGATCTTCTATCAGACTGACCACATTCATTTATCCCTTTTGGTTTTGAAGTGTTCTAGGATTATCAAAGTTCTTGGTGAAGGGCCATTTGATGCCTTTACCTAAGTCTTAAGAGGAAAGTAAGACTTGGTAAAAGAAGTGTCAAAATAGAAAAGGGAATCCTTTTATAGTAGTTAGAGCCAAGCTTAATAGTTAGACTACTTTAAAGTACAGAAGGAACTACTTTCAAGAAATTCAAAGGGAGCTCTAAGTAGGGATAATTCTGCTCTCCAGTTCCCTATGTGGATAAAAAAAACGCTGACCAGGATGACCTCAACATTCCCTAAAGCTGGATTAAACCTTAGGCAGGCTTATTCCTGACTCTAGGCCCCTAATCTCCCTATTCCTACAGCACATAGTTTAGGAAACATGAAATTCCAAATTCTCCCTCTGCTTCTTTGAAATGGAAAGCTTTTGTAAAAGTAGTATAGCCTGCGGCATTCCAGTATTGTCAGTACTATAGCTTAAGACTGCCTTTTCCAAGGATTTAGGAGACTCCTCTTGGAAATAAATTTATTAAGGAAGCTAGAGTGCCAACAATCCATCTGTGCCTGGACCTAGGAACTTAATTCCAAGGTATAAAATGTCATTTTTTTATGAAGAAGAAAGTTAATGTTTCCATTGGGTAAAGGAAGTTAGCAAACAAGAGTGGCCTACTATGCTCCACACCAGCTTTAAAATCTCTTGAGACCACTTTCTCTTTTCCTTGTTGCAAATGGTCTTGAATAAAGGCTTCCCTATCTTTTTAACTTTGTCAGGTTCAATTTTCCCTTGTCACTACCTGGGAGATTTCCTAATTCTTGCTCCTTCAGAGTTCTTGATTATATATTCTACTCCTGCCTCTGCGGAACTGGTCTTTTCTTATTCCTTCTACCTTTCAAGGAACAGATCAGTTCTTGAGTAATTATGTAAAATTAAGTACTCACACCTTATTTACTTCCTTTCTGTGGCCAGCCGCTGTCATTGTAAGACTCTGATGGATTGCTTCAGTAACCTTGACTCCACATAGATTCCATTTGGGGATGGCTGCCCTGCGTGACCTGATGCTTGCATGGGTGATGAATTAGGAGCTGGGGTTCAGCTTCCTGGTTGCAGTTCCTGCTCTTTCTTTACCCAAGAGCATAGCATAGCATAGCCATATGTGTTGCAAATGTTTTCCTCTTTTGGGCAAACATATTGTAACCCTAATTTATTTAATTAGTGAGCTTTTACTTTAATTTTTGTATGAACTCTAAGTAGAAATGTGCAAAGCAACTAGCAGAGATACTTGTACATAAGAGGTAACATGATGAAAGTATTTTTTTTGTGGGCTATTACCTGTTGAGTTATATTCTTCTCTTATTTCCATTTAGTGGTTCTCTGAATTTCTGAACTAATGAATACATTAACTCAAAGATCCTATGATGTTTGTAACAAGAAATGCTTTCCCCGTGTGTGTGTGTGTGTGTGAGTGTGTGTGTGTGTGTGTGTGTGTGTGTGTGTGTGTGTGTATGTGATTACATTTATTGTAGTTTTACTTCCAGATCAGCTTATTTTTCAAATTGCAATTTCTGAATGGAAGAAGTATATAAGATGTACTAATGAGAGAACAAGGGGGAGAGGGGGACAGAAAGATATTAAGACAAAGACTGAACAAAGTATTATATCTTCTCTACAAAATAAATGTGTTGTATAAGAATAAGTGTACAGTATTAAAGTAGAATCTGGTTACTGAAGACAAGTAAAAGAAATATTTTTTCTTTTTTTTTCCAGTCTTGCTGTTGGTCAATTTCTCTTAGAAAGGATAATGACAAAATGTATCATTCCAGGTCCACAGGTCCAGATAAACACCATCTTGATTATTTTTAATTAGAAAAAATATTTATTTACCAATGCAATGATAAATTTCTAGATAGACATCATTCAAATTAAAAAATGGTCACCATTTTTTTAAAACTTATTTCATCTCTTGCAATATTTTCCTTGTTCCCACCTTTTCTTTTCTTTTATGTTGATGAAATCTTTCAAAGCAAATCTAAGATTTTATGTCATTTCCTTCATTGTGTAATTATGAGAAATTTGGAAATGTTCTTATGTAATACCAGTAACACTATCATACCTAATGAAATTAATAATAATTCCTTAATATCTAATCATTACAGTGAACTTTTGATATAATTCATTTAAAATTTCCCATTTAAATCATTAAATCCAGGGTTGGAGGTCTCAGGGGTCAGTGGCATGCCTGGCTTGACAGCCAGTGTGAATCAGTTTTTAATATCAGTCTTCTCTATACAATTAAAAACCAAGGAATAATATTAAGGTGATTAAGTGCTAATAATGTCCACAAAATTGCAGAGCAAAAATTTATTTTACTCAAATTCACATAAAATAAAGGACAACATACACCTACATATTTATATGTTACATTAACAAAATATTATAATTTTTGAGTTTTACCTTACATAAATCTGTCAACAACTTCATCAAAATTTACCTTCTTTATGTCCAATAGGTATTTTTTAGCAGATTTGTCAATCTAGTTTTCCTTCTGCTGGTCAAAGGATATTTATTATTAATTTTCTTTTTGAAAAATTTCATTCACATGAAGGAATGGATGTATAATTATTAAGAAAATTATTAAATATAAAGATAAGTTTTACAGAGATACAAAAATATTTTATTTGGAGATATAGTTACAATACTTTCTTCCTGCTTTCACACAATTGCCTTTAACATGTCTTCAACAAATATACCATGCATGTCAATTTTATTTATTAAAAACTTCTGAAATTACTTTTGTTCTATAAAAATTACAGAAAAAGGATGAGTGATAACAAACATTAACATCATTGAGTCATTAATTTATAATAAGTATCCAGTTCTTCATAAAAAAAATCAGGGCAATAAACTCTTACTTTTGATGTCTTTGGCAGTATAATAGGATCATCTTGTCAGTTCTCCAGGCCTTCCTCTTTGAAATTTGATTCTACTTTTCTTTAAAAGGATCCATTTCCTCACTGTTGCGGTCGCATAATTAATGGCTCATGCTACAATCTCTGTGCTCAGATTTTTAAAGAATAATTTGAAAGCGGAGCATTTCACTGCACATTGTTCAAAGCTAATTCTGGCTGTTTGCAAATACATTTTGCTTCTGATTAACCTCATTTAAAATTTCATGTTAGGAGGAAAAAGATAACTCATGAAAGAAAATTATATACAGCCTTTGCATATGGAAGTTATGATATTTTTAAAGATACAAATGTAATGAAAGAAGAAGGTCAACGAATTATGAATTCTTACAAATTTCCTTTCAAGATGAACACGTGTATGTAAGTCTCAGTGGCTCGGGCATTGACTGCATTAACAGGAATTCTATGTATTAATCTCTTCCTAGAATACAATATTTATTAAAGGATAAGTGATACAAATGTAACAAGTTTTAGTTTACAGATATGTGAACTGAAACTAAACATAACAACAGCAATTGTTTAGACCTTAGACTAACAAAAATGTCCTTTGTTATTTCCTAGCTGTTTCAGTTCATGGTGATAATAAAAAGCACAATGACTTGAATTGTATTATTATCATTTTAAGTTTATCCAGGTATATCACTCCCTTACTTCCTGTACCTACAGTAGACCCTAACCATGCCCTAATTTTGGTGTACTTACTGTGTGAAGAAACATCAACCTTCACTTGCTTTTCCTGTGAGATATTGGGGAAATCTGAATTAATGTGTCTATTTCCCTGGCCCTTGAAAAGATCACTGTTGTTATCTCCTGCATTGAGTTCACGTCTTATACTGACCCTCCTAACGCTGAGAAACACAAATCTGTTCACAGATCTTCCAGTCACTCCCCTCTGCCTATAGCATGAAGTTGAATTCCTTAATCTGGGGCATGACCTCTCCCCTGGCTTCTCTCCTCTCTACCTGAACTCCCCACTTACAGCCTCTCAACCTAAGCACAGCTCCTCCCTCGGGGGAGGGCGCCAAGTTTGTCCAGACTCATGAGTTCTTGCACATACAGCTTCAACTTTTTTTCTAGGAAGCACTCAGTAATTTTGTGGTGGGGCTAAGATAATTATGTCTTTAATTTTATACCCCTCCCCCCATACTTGTTCATCTGGGCATACTGTTAACATACATCATACAGAATTAATTTTTCTGGATCCATGGATTGAGGACCTTTTTAATTTTTCTTTAAATCTCCATTATGAAGTATATGTTCATCACATGTTCAATAAAAGCTGTATTAGTCTGCTTTTCACTGCTATAACAAACATTTGAAGCTGAGTATCTTCCTAAAGAACAGGTTTATTTAGCTCACACATCAGGGGATTCAGTTGCCAGTCACCAGCCAAAGTTTGCTCTGGCCAGGATCTAACAGTGCCTAGCCTCACATCTGTGGGATGCATGTGGGAGGAAGCAATTACATCCCAAAATGGAAAGCCAGAGAGAAATTCAGTAGTCAGCCTCACTCATAACAACTCCTAGCTGAGTGTGGTAGTGCATACTTCCCAGTACCTGAGAGGCTGAGACAGTAGAATCACAGGTTCGAGACCAACTTCAGCAACTTAGCGAGACCCTTGGCAGCTTAGTGAGACCCTCCCTATTTCTTTCTTTCTTTTTTTTTTTCTTTGGTCCTGGCGATGGAACCCAGGGGCATTCTACCTCTGAGCTACACCCTCAGTCCTATTTTTTATTCTTTGTTTTGAAACAGGGCCTCACTAAGTTGTGGAGGGCCTCACTAAGTAGCTGAGGCTGGCCATGAACCTGCAATTTTCCTGTCTCAGACTCCTAAGTACTGGGATTACAAGCGTATGCCACCACACCTGGCTTGAGACCCTATTTCAAAATTAAAAATAAAACTGGGTCGGAGGTGTGGCTCAGAGATAGAATGCCTCTGGATTCAATCCTTAGGACCACTAAACAAATAAACAACAACAAAGAAAACCAAACAAAGTCATTCATATAATAACTCCTTCCTACAAGAATAGAGTATCCCATAAAGCTGTCTTAATCCCTTCTGAGGGTAGCAACCTTAATGACATAAGGACCTCCCACCGGGCCCCACCTTTAAAAGGTTCTTTCCACTTCTACACCGCACTCTAGATATTGAGCTACCAACACAGACACTCTTGGGGGGCACACTCAAACCATTTTCAAGCCTCAGGACATGCTTTTTGTTAAAATAAATTTATGGAATATGATTCTTTTAGGGCAAATCATATTTAGATTTGTTCCTAAAGTTTTTGAAGATATAATTTAAATATGAAAAACAGTAACTTTTCCAAAATGTTTTTCAAAAAATTTTAAATAAGTAAGACATATCGTAAGTAAACTTAAAAAATTATTTGCTACATTCCAGTTATGGCAAATAATAATATCCCTTTCAATATTCTATATATTGCAATGTTGTTCATACATTTTTATTGTCTATTTCCTCATCATTTTCTCCATATCTATATTTATAGGTATATAATGATTCGTTTCTAAAAATGAAAACTATCATTTTGAGTAACGTAATTAAACATTTACAGATAAAATAACATAATAAATGTGATTTGCTTCGAAATATCTGCCAGGGCATAAATGGATGGAAATATAAATGAAATAAGATTAATTATGCTTTTATAACTATTGAAGCTGTATAAGAGACCCATGGGGATCCAATATGTTCTACTTTTGTATAGTTCAAATTCTCCATGATGCAGTTTTCTTAAAAATAAAGTGCATATAAATATATACAGAGGTATATAAAACTATGTGTATGTATCAAGAGGAAAATTCATAGCACTGAAAGATCACATAAGAAGAACAGAAAATCATCAAATAACCTAATGACACATTCAAAGCCCTTGAAAAACAGGAACAGTCTAATCCCAAAGCTAGTAAAAGACAGTAAATCATTAAAATCACAGTGCGTGTGTGTGTATATATATATATATATCTCACAATTTCTGAAAAATTTACCTTACTATAAAAATGCATAAAGAGAGGGGGAGGGAGGAGGAGGAGGAGAGAAAGAGAAAGAGATTTTTGTGTCTGGAATTATTACTGCCACTGCAAAATTCTTTATTCTGAACTGCTTCAATGGATGGTATCTTAGAAATCCTCAAAATGGAGCTGTACAAGTACTTTCTCATTAATGTTCAACTTCTGTCCTCAAAACCTTTTTAACTAAATCCAGACTTAGAAAAATAGGTTATGCTTAATTAGGATTTTAATGGTAAAATTTAGGTGAATATGTAACTTAAACTGTATTACCATATTTATAAGGCCTCCAACGTGTGCCATGCACTTTTGTTATATTCGGTGCTACGGGTTGTTCATGATATTCACACAGGAGTGGAGTTGAGACATTTGCAGTCCAGTGTCCACTTTCTCCAGTAATAATTTCAGCACACCACTAGTCCTGCCCTAGGTATGTCTTCATACCTGCGGTATCCTCACTGTGTTATATTTGCACAGTCAGGAGCCATATAATGATGTTTCGGTCAGTAATGGACCACATATACAGTGATGGTTCCATAAGATGATATCGGCTAGCGGTGACATGGCCATCACTGTTTCTTTAAGTGCATCGTATTGTGTTCACACAATGGTGAAATCTAACAACGCATTCATTGGAGTGTATCACCATCACATGATGCATGACTGTATCATAATTATATAATTCACTAAATAATATAATAATATATATATATATATAATATAATCCACTAATAATATATAATATAATCCACTAATATATAATTTAATCCACTAATAATATAATCCACTATGGGTCATAACATTTTCTAAGAGAAGAGAAAAACCCTGTATAATTTGTTACAACTTTGTTCTTTGGATCCCAGGGCTTTGAGAAACAATAGCTCTGCTTTGTAATCATGGGCAAGAGAGATTTTGTTTTCCCTCAAATTGAACGGTACAGTTTATATCAAGTTAAGACAAATTGTTTTATTTTACCTGTCCCTAAAATTTTCTCCCAAAGTATTGATGTGGGATCCAAATAAGGGTGATTATTCCCAGTGAATGATAGTTTATTATTATTTTTTACTTTATAATTCAGATAGAAATGAGAAATGTTATATTCAATTATACACACATTCTGTTTTAGAAATTTAAAGTTCCATCACCTATATACTATAATAGACAATTTCACTATATTATGAAGCAATTATTGGACTTCTATAAGTATAAAATGTAACATAATCATAGAATACATAAGTTATAGTCAAGAATATAAAAGTTCCTCATAAGCTAAAGGGTATATATTATATCAACTTGTGTTTATATATATATACATATATATATATATATTTCACATAAGAAGGACATATATATATGTGTGTGTGTGTGTGTGTGTGTGTGTGTGTGTGTGTGTATCTATATGAAATATATGTGGGCTTTTCCTGAAATGTTATGACATAAATTTTGGGCTATAAGATTTATTATGTTTCCATTTTTATTTTCATCAAATTGATTATTGTTATTATTCTTTAAATTAAAGAATAAAGTTGCTAATTACCTTTAACATCTTTTAACAATTTGTTGATCACAGAGTTTCCTGAGAAATTGTTGAAAATAATTGATCTTTTCCTCTCCAATTAGCAGAAATCAAATAGATATAATCTTTAGCATGTACTATTAAGTTATCCATATATAAATTGAATCCATTAATAAATTCCTGGAAGTCCATGGAAATTAAGGTAAGGAAAGACTCTTATCTGATATTCTGAAGCATTTCAAATTAACTTCAGGCAAATAAAATTAGCCATATGATTTATAAATTATATGTTGTCTTTATTAAAATTTTATTGTTTGGGAGAGATAGGTAAGAGTATTTAAGTAGTATTCAATAATTCCTAACTGGTTCTGTATATATGCCAAAATATTAACATATCATGTTTCACATGCTCTGATATATATTTAGTTATAATATTATACTTTCATATAAAAATAAACATGCATACACGGTGACAAACTATATGAGATGATGATGGTTCACCTCCAATTTAAAGTTATTTTGGCCTCCATTCGTGGTAACATATAATAGGTAGCAACAAATGCTAACAGGAAATAATGGAATTTTCCTGATGAGATAGTTTGGTCTTAGAAGTGTTTTAGAAAACAAGCAAAGTGCAAAGTTTCACTAGGTCCCTCAAATAAAAATGATGTAAACCCATGGATGACAGTTTAATGGGCTCAGGCAGGAGGATGGGGCTGTATAATATCAAGATAGATGTGTTGAATCCCATGGATAGATTCGGTTACTGACTCTGCAGATCAATAATGGCAATCATGATGATGATTTACTTTTAGGGAAACATATTTTGGTGGTATCTAGGGCTTGTCTGACAATGCATATTCAAAAGACAGATTGAATGCCCTGGAATGTTAACCTTGTCACTGACGATTTTAGTATTTTTTTTTGAGATGCACTAAAAAAGACTGTTTTCCCCCCTCTAAAAAAATTATTAGGCTAAATAAAAATATTTAGTTATAAAATTTCTAGCTAAAGAATTTAATATGTTTGAAAATATGATACACAGTTTAAATTTCAGTTTATTTCAAAGATCTAATATTAATTTAATTATTTTAAATGAAAATATAGATGAAATAAAATAGTTTCACTTCTATTTAGTATATTACTAAGAAAGAAATGACATTGAAGGATATCCATTGTAATGAGATTGCAAAATGATATATTGTATTATATTCAGAGAAGGTGTCAGGACTGCACGAAGTTGGAAAACATTGCATCTGTTAGGATCACAATCATTGACTTCTCTGTTATAAGAAAAATTACACTTATTGCTATGGAGATTGGCAAAGGTGCAATTAATCAAAGGTCAGTCTCAAGGTCTTTGAGAATCCTTCTTCCTTCCTACAAAATAACAAACAAAAGGATGTTAAGAATTTTATTCCCTGAAGTTGCCAATTTTCCAAAAAATTGCTTGTTTTAATAAATCTCTAAGTCTTGCATATTGTTCTCATAATGCTACATAAAATAATATTGCAAATAATAGTTTGATATCATCTGCATAGGAAAACTCTTTTCATTTGACACTACTATTATTTTTCTTGTGTCTGTTGCTCTATTCACAGAATGACACAGAGATGTGACTGAACCTGTCTACCAGGTCTTTTTACTGGAAGGTACTAGGAAGAGTGAATTTCTTAGTCTGAGACCTGGAACTTGCTGTCTACAAGCAAGTCATTTAATGTCTCTGTTCCTTTGTTTCCTTATCTGTCAAATATGGACTAAGCCATGTACTTGACAATTTTCCTATGACAAGCAAGTGAGCCGACATAAGCGAGGGAAACAAACTCCCCAGTCATCTCAGAGAAGGGTGTTAAACTTCATATGAAATACAAAAGGTTTACATTGTGTCCTTTATTCAGTGTGATAAGGTTGAAATGATTCTGTTTCATTATGAAATAGTCAATGACTTACTTTAATAAACTTTTAAGTTTTGCTTTATAGAAATGTTTCTGTAGAAATATTAATAATTTTACCTTTCCTGGAATAAAGAAACTGGATTACTTTATATATCCTCAGTATCTACAACCTTGGCATAATTTCTGTGTTATGCAACCCAGATCTATGTGAAGATTCCTAGTTTCAAATGAATGTAGTCCCTCATTTAAGCCATTCCTTGACCTACCAAACATATATTTCATTAATCTTAAGTACTATTTTTAACTGCTCTTTGCCACTTTGATGTTTTTTCTCTTGCTTATTAAGTTTAGTGCCATAGTCAATCAAGATGATTAATCCATCTGCTTTCCCTATTTGGTTTCAAATACTCATTTTGAAAAACCTGATTAAATTCACCTCTTTGACTATGCCATGCCTCTATTTCATGAAGCTGAACATGACTGGAAAGTAGTTTGCAAACAGATATGCTCAATTCTCCTTATCTACCCATCTTATTTTTCTTTTTCTAATATTACCCAATAATTTATTTGCTTTTGATGTACTATATCATTTACATAATGCATCTCCTATTTATTAAAAGGTATGCCCTTACAAGGGCTGGAGTCTTTGTTTTTTTTTTTCACTGATACGACTCAATTGCCTGACCCATTAAACACTCAGATGTATTTGTTGAAAGATTGTGTATGACGTTATTCTTTAAAATTTATGTTCTTGTCTTCAGATTTTCCATACAATTTGGGGTTTCCAATAAATTGTTTGTTTTGCATCTGCTGACAGTGTGAAGACCTTGTCTATTTCCCTATATATAGGGGATGTGTGTGCATTTGTGATTTGCAAATAATATGTTGATTCTTTTTTTCTTTCTCAGTCTACACTGATGGCTCTGGACAGTTTTCTATTTTTGTTTCTTTCTTGCTTCTGAGTCACATCCTTTCCCAGGAATACATGGTTTCTGAGGTATAGAAAGGGAAAATTCCTTAATGGATGTGAGAGTGAACTATCGGCTCTCTGAATTGTAGTTTTTACCTTTTCCCTATGAAACACCTTTCAATTAATTTTTAGCTTTTGCTGTTAATCTAGAATTATAATTGCTACTGTCTCATTAAATTGCTAAATGCTACTAAATTTCTTTCCTATTTAAAAATTGATCATTTTCTGAATCTATAAAACACTTGGCTTATAAAGTAGTAAGGAGACCACTTGGCTCCTATATTTCACTTTAGGGATGAGGAAACTGAGCCCTGAAAATTGAGAGATGTGTCCAAGGTCACAAATATGAAGGACTTGGTACTTTAGAATAATTCTTGATACTTTTATTTTTAGAAGCTCAATATAAAACATTTCACACATGCAGGAAATTATACCTAGATGTCTCTTTTGGGAAAGAAAAGGATTACAATTGAAAATATTTCTCATTCTGACAGCCTTGATTCTATTTGACATTTTAACTGTGCTATCTTTATTCCCTATAATGAATGGATTAGGTAATTACATTACTCCATAGATTCTATTACATAGACTGATATTAAAATTTGGGAAACCAATTTGGCTGGTAAATTAGAAGAAGAAGTTAGGAGGAAAAGCCTGAGGAAATTGAAAAATGGGATTCCTCTTCTGTTAAGTCACAGGTTACAAAATTAGAAGTTCATATTGTTAAGACTTCAAAATAATCTCATTCATACTACAGTACATGCCAGTACATTTTACACATACTCGCTATGGGATGTCATAATTTCTTTCTTGTTACCTGATATGGTAATTTCCTTCCTTTAATGTAGTTAATAAGATGGTGGAGGTGCCACAGTTCCTCTACATGTTTTTTTTTTTTATTATAATACCATGTCTTTGAAAAGGGAAGCCAGATGAACTTCACCTTCAGAACACTTTTTTCATTAAGTACATCCTATGTTAACAGAAAAGCCCACCCCTTTGTTGGCTTTGTGACCACAGCCATGATGATCAGAGTCACAATATACTTATGGAAAGTGTTGATTATTTGGTAAGATATTCACTTTTCAATGGAAAGTAAAGCAAGCAGAAGTGAGAATCTTTGTGATGTTTTAAAATTCCTGGATAATAGCCAGGTGTGGTGGCACACGCCTATAATCCCGGCACTTGGGAGGCTGAGACAGGAGGATCACAGGTTTGTGGCCAGCCTCAGCTCCTTAGTAAGGCCCTCTGCAACGTAGTGAGACCCTGTTTCAAAATAAAGAATATAAAATAGGGCTCGCGGTGTAGCTTGGAGGTAGAATGCCACTGGGTTCAGCCCCCAGCACCCCCCAAAAAATCCTGGATAATTCTAAATGAAACTTGAATTCAAATAATAAATGGCCATTTGTCCTTTAAAGATTTACCTATTTCAGTTGTACTTAGTGAGGTCCTTCGCAACTTAGTGAGACCCTGTTTCAAAATAAAGAACAAAAAATAGGGCTGGGGGTATAGCTCAGAGGTAGAATGCCCCTGAGTTCAATCCCCAGTACCGCAAAAAAAAGTAAAAAGAATATGATTTTTAAAAAGTCTAAGCTCTAAGACTAGGCCATTTAGTGATCATTAACTACTTGTTGTACTAGTAACTCATTTCATCCTTAAACCATCTATATTAAAAAATGGCAAGTAAAAAGTTTCATATGTGACATGGCTGAAGTATGTAAAAAGGATATATGGATTCAAATTTATTTTATAATTGTGCTGTTTGACTATAAAGTAATGTATAGGGACTAGGAATTATTATTCACAAGACTCAAATATGATTTTCATAATTGTCCTAATGTCTATATCTAGTTTTCTTAAGGCCTTTTGTCTGAGCTTCACCTATCTTTAAGATAATTCCAGAAGCAAACTGATGTTTAGTGTCAATTGTTCAGAGAGTTTTGAATGCACATATCCATTCTTAATTGATATAAAAAAACAAATATTTATATTAGCAGGGTATTCCGATTAGTAGCATTCTTCAGAAACATCTTGACTAAATCTATTTTTATCTAGGCAAGTATAAAATATTCATAATTGAATTAACTGAAAAAATATTTTTCTTAGTGTGTAGAATGCTTTAAAGCCAATGCCTGCCTAGAAATTATGTAAAAATACCTTTTAAAATATTGAACATTTAGTAATCTCCATAGATCAATTAACTTAATTTAAGAAAGTGAATAGTTGTTTAACTACATTAGGGGTTACTTCAGACACTTGCTCCTTCGGAACAAGTTTATGAATTAAATCTCTCTGTAAAATATGAAGTCCTGGGAAGTGAGCCAAGGTCAGAGTCTTGAAGCTAACCAAGTAGTCTAATAATAACTCTCATATTAGCTCAACTGAATTATTCAGGTGTAATCAATAGTGTCTAAAATCCCCAAATTTCTTGGAACAATTGCAATAAAACATTATGTTGAAATGTCTGGTTCACTTCTGGAAGGATGACTATATATTTGTCCTCTCTGGTCAGTGCATTCTTGACACATAAATGGCATATTTGTTAGCACACACGATTGGCTGACACTGAAAGGGAAGATAGAGTTTGATTATTTGTCCAACATGAAAATGTTAAATACAACTATAATTTTTAGTACTTAGTTGCATCATGTTAACCTACTTAAGCTCGTATTGTTATATACATTTTACATTGTTTCTTTCTTTTAATGTATTTAATTTTAAGGAGATCCCTTGTTCTTAATCATTGTGAGTCTCCATAACTAGATGTGAATGTGAATCAGGAGTTTGTGGTTTTAATGAGCAACCAGCTGACTGTTGCTGGGCAGTCTTTGTGTATGTGTATGTTTGTTCCTTGAGAAAAACTGATCATATATCTGTTTTCCAACACACCACACTATGAAGATAAGTCCCAAAAATGCTTGGTGTTGAAGGACATTTTGCTAGACAAATAGTCTGAGATAAACCTTCCATAATATTAGGAGTCACGAAATTGATTTAAGAAGTAATAATTTACTGACTAAAGTTCTTTGGCTTGACCTTGACTGTCACTTTTGAAATGCACATATAGGTTCAGATTAAGCTTGTTTGGTGATTTGGATCCAACTATGTATGTTTGCAAAGCTTTAGGAGCTAAGAAGAGTGTTCCTTGCACTGAACTAGAGGAGAAAAAGGAATGTTGTAAGAGAAATGAGGTAGGCAAGAAAACCTGGATCCTAAGGAGGGCTTCACCCATGGGAATGAAAATGAAAGAAAATAAGGTAACATCAGAATTTATACGAAACTGAATCCGATGGTGGACTTATGCCCAGGACAATGGCATGATCCTTCAGATTTTACTTGCACAGTCATGGTTTGGATGCCTAAATTGGAAATTGCTATTGGGTTCCATCAAGTAGGATCTCAGGTTAGTGTGTATAATTTCTGAATACCACAGCATGGCTCTGTAAGGAGAAAATGATAAGATGAAGTGAACATAAAGATGAAGGCAACCTCACTGAATTTTCTGTAGCCCTACAGTGTCTCATATCCACAGTGGGCTAAGGGGTTTTAACTGCAAAGTTTAAACATCTTTTCAAGAATGGCACTAACTTATATCTAACCATCAATGAGAACAGAGACTTCTCAAAAGATGCTAAAAAAATTAAACAGGGAAAAACTGGTAGAAAATACCATCTTAACGCTTTGTACTGCTAAACTTCCTTTAGTCTTATTTATAACACAGAAGCTTGAGGTGCCATAAATTGACAGAAATACTGTTTTTACTACTTGGTGGAGTTTGTTCAAAACAAAAATAAATTCCTTTACAAAAGAATGAAGAAAATAATATTTATTGAACAACTGAAACTGTCTGGCAGAGATTCAAAACTATTCCTGAGAGAATCCATAAAGAATGAGTGAGCATATTAAAGTATGGTATTGACAGTGCATTTGTGATTCCAAATACATGCTTCATTTCTTTCTTTCTCCATTCTTATTGAATCCCTACTACTTGTTAAAAAAAAACTTTTTTAGGCTCTGGGGAGATGTGAGAAGAAGTCTGGTAAGAACATGCTTTTTTAGAGCTTACCGTACAGTAGAGAGAATACAGACAGGAAAGAAATATCACAAATGCTGTGCAGGTCATTTAACATGTGAATTTATGTTAAGGAGTGATGAGGAAGCTTCTCTAGCTGGCATAGTAAGGAAATCATTTTCTGATGTGCTTTTGCTGCATAATACCCTACCCAAATATGAAGTGAAGTGAAACAGTGACCATTTCTTGGTCTCCGAATGTCTGACTGTTTTTTCTGGTCTGGGATTCCCCAAGAGTCTTAATCAGCAATGAAGTTATCCAAGAGATGCGTGAGCTTGGACGATCTCTCTCACATATTTGTGGATTAGCAGGATGTTATTTAAAATATGAGGGTCACATGCTTCTCATCATCCAATAAGCTAGCCTGGTCTTGTTTGCAGAGGAGTGAAGTGGTCCCAACAGCTATAAAACAGTGAGTTACATTGAGCAATTGGAAACCAGCAATTGGATCCCATTTGCTGTGGTCTCACAGACCAAAGCAAGTCATTTGTTCAGAGTCAGTGTGCGAGGGCATTACCAAAAAGCATGTAGAAAGAGGAGAAGCTGGGTGTAGTGGCACATGCCTGTAATGACAGTACTTGGGAGGCTGAGAGAGGAGGATTGCAGGTTTGTGGCCAAACTCCACAATTGAGAGAGAACTTCAGCAACTTAGTAAGTTCCTGTTTCAAAATAAAAAACAAAATAGGGCTGAGGGTGTAGCTCAGAGGTAGAATATTCCTGGGTTCAAGTCACAGCACACACACACACACACACACACACACACACACACACACACGAGGGGAAATCTTTCAATTTAGGGGGAGGGGACTAACAACAAACTACCTCAGATATCATTTTATTCAAGATCTAAAGAAAATATAAATATTAGAAGACCAGGAGGATAAGTCATTCGAGGAAATAGATGGTATAAAGACCATAGTATAAAGACCAAGAGAAAATGATATAAAATAAGTTGCTTAAACATACTGAAAGAGGCAAGAAGAATAATCAAAGTGATTGCTCAGGCAAGTTCCAGATGATGTAGGACTCTTAAGAAAATTCAGTAGTTTTACTCTAAGTGTGAACAATTCCTTGGGAAAATTGTCAGTAAAGGTATTTATAATTCTAGTTCTCTATGGTATGCAAATGCAAAATTTTATTTCTTACCAAATTACCTGCAAGCTGTATATGCACTATGGTTATGCCACCTGGATTCTTTAGTTTTAAATGCAGTTTCAAGAAACATTTCTGTCTGAGAGGAGACATTCTCATGGAAAATGAGAAAGAAAAAGAAAAGAAAGAGAAAGTAGAAATGCAGAAGCACACAGTGCCCTTAAAACTTCTACTTGGACTACTTGGAGATGGAATGTGTCATTTCTGATCAAACCTTTCATTGGCTAAAAGAAATCATAACCCTGCCATTTGAAGAGGGCCATGATCCTTTTACAGAAGAACCAGTAAATGGAGACAATATTTTCTTTTACCAGGAACAGGAGGAATAACGTGAGATTTGAAACTTGAGAGATAAATGAGATAAGTTAAGAATGGAGCAAGCAAATACAGGAAAGCCTAGAAAAAAGATGATAGAGCCCATCTATATTTAGAGAAAGAGTAGGGGAGTAGAAACTAGCAACGATGATTGAGGAGGAAAAGCCAGCAGTGGCAATAAAGAATGTATCTGTCCTGAGCAAAGAAAATGTTTCAAGAAAAAAAAATAAAGAGAAGAATGGTTAACTATATGGAATGCACAATTAGTATATGACAATGCATTTGAGATGGCAACAGTATGTTTATTGTATATTAGTTTTTCCTCCAGCAAAATCCAGTGTTTTATAAAGAATAAAGAAATGTAGAAAAAGTAGATAAGTGTATTAGTCTGTTTTACATTACTACAACGAAATACCTAAGGCAAACTATGCAGACAAGACATTTATTTTACTCAGAGATCTGGAACTTCAAAAGTGCAAGATTGAGCAGGCCATGCCATTTCTGTCTCTGGGGACATCTCATCATTGTGGGAGCACATGTGAGAACTAGCCATCACATCTTGAAGCAGGAAGTCAGAGATAGTGACTCAGGATTTTATAACAATGCACTCTTTTTATCATGCTTTTTATTGGTGAATTTTAATTACGCATCGTACTGAGGTATAGAGTGATAGGAATATACATTCACATAATACTTGGAGCATTTTCCTCCAGATTCTACCCATCTCCCTCCCCTTCCCCGTACATGTCATTGAGATTGGCATTGGTAATTTCATATACATATATAGCATTATTTAAACTGTTACCTTCTTTATGTCTCCATTTCGCTCCTCCCTCCCCTAGACCCTCTCTATCACTCCATTGAAGTTTCTGCTCCTCTATCTGAGGTCTCATTTGTTTCTCAGTTTCTATCTAGCTTCCACAGATGAGAGAAAACATGTTTTGCTTTTTGAGAATGGCTAATCTCAATTAGCATAATATTCTCAAGTTCTATCAATTTTTCCCAAAATGACATGATTTTGTTCTTCTTTAAAACAATGCATTCTTGAAAGAACTCATTACATGAGAACAGTATTTCCTAAGGGTGGCTATAACCCCACTGACTTGAGAATCCCTCATGAGGCCCCAACTCTTAAATATAACACACTATCTCAATGCTGCCACCCTGGGGACCAATCCTCCAGCACATGAACCTTTACAGGGAGATCTTACAACCAAACCATAGTGACAGGGGTTGTAGACAGCAGGAAGGAAACCACCTAGATAATGATGGAGGTGGTTGTAGTACCAGTTATTGAATATATGGTTTAAGCCAGGCATGGGGAATCCCAGTACTAGGGAAGCCAAGACAGGAGTATCACAGGTTCGAGGCCAGTCTTAGCAATTCAGCAAGACCCTGTTTCAAAATAAAAATCAATAAATCAAGCTGGAAGTGTAGCTCAGAGGCACCAAACGAACAAACAAAAAAACCCCCCAAAAGAATATATGGCTTAGATTCAGGCTGTGGCATAAGTGAATGAGGTTTTATATGCTGAAACATTTCAAGTGGTAATCAAATTTAAGCAGGGGTTTCAGTTGCTGATATAAAATTAAGGCTTCAATACTGGACAGGTAGCCTGCATGGAGTTCCATATACACCAGAATAATGACAATAGATGAAGTAAGAATGTCTAGTGTGAGTGTCTAAATTCTCAGTGAATGAAGAAGACCAAAAGGTTGACAACAAGAGAAAAATGTGTGTGTGCAGATTTTTGTTATTATGAGTAATCGTGTTATTATTCTACCTTCTGCAATAATTATATGTTAAGTACAGTAGGGTGCCATGGCAGTTATAATTGCCTTATATATTTTATTCATTGACAAAGTTTAAGGTACAATTCAGAATGTTGGAAATATTTATAATGGTAATCCTTCCACATTTTTAAATCCCATGGTATGAACTTTTCCATTTCATTAAGTCATGTACAATAAAATCTCCCACAGCTCTTTAATGACAATTTGCATCATAAAGGCAAGAATGGGACTATGTTAATTGACTTGAGAATCATTTTTCCAAGTATCCACACTCATTTCCATTTAGAAGTGAGGCTCCTAAAGTAAAACTCAAGCTCCCTATATTCAGTTACGTCCTAGGTGACCTTGTTGCAACACATGGTTATAATTACACTGAATAATCAATGGAAAAATAGGCAACTTCAAAGGCTAATGAATAAAATTCTTTGTGGTGTTTAAGATAAAAAAAATGGTTTGCTTTTCCTGTTTTTTTCAATGCTTTTTGCAAAGCTAATTCCCACCTCTCACTAGCATGAACTCAAAATGAGACACATGGTATTCTCTTGAAATCTAGCCTAATGGCACTAACAACTCTATTGATCACAAATTTATAGATTTGCACTTTTCACCCATCACTTATTACTATTGATTTTTAAAATAACTTTAATATGATATAGGTCACTTTATGCTTTATCAAGACTGAAATACTTGACAAAACAATATTTCTTGGTCTTTTTTGTTAGAACAATTAACTATCTTTGATAATATCCATTAGCCTATCATACTAATGTAATGCAAAAATTAAAAATTTAATAATTACCAGTTTTAATTTGTATCTTAACATCTCCTTATATAAACATAGTACTTTTCTCATTTCTGAAAAATGCTTTCTAAAAATATGCTTTGTAATTCACTCAAAGTTCTTTAGAAAATATATTTTGTCTATTGAACAATAGCTCTAAAGGACAATAGTTGCTGGGGCACATACAGTTTACCAATTATTAGAATTTTAATTTGTGTACAAATTTGAGAAGATTATAAATCTGTTCATGTAAATGATGATAGAAAATAAAAGCCAGCATTTTCTAGTGCATATGCCAGAAAATACTAAATCCACAGAACAATTTGTAAAGACTCCTTTTAATGTAAAGATTTAGAAGAAAAGTCAAAACAACCAAACAATGTAGAATATCTGCTTATTAGAGCACACGTATTATGTGAAAATGCAGATTATGACTCATCTGGATTTAAGCTATGACTTCAGAAGGTTTGGTATCCAAGCAGTCTGTTGGTTTCTCAGGTCCAGTCAGTTCCTGGAACCCTGTGTCTTGCTTTCATACTTACTATGACATCTATTTCTCCTCCCTTTTCCACCTTCCTCAATCTGGTTATTCATTTAATATATACTTATCGAGTACCTATTTTTTTTAATTTTGCCAGGCAATTGTGTAATGCACAGCCCTAAGCCTTGCTAATTCTGGTTAGGTGCCACTTGAGAACATACTGTCCTCCATGGCTTGGACATGGGCATCTTCTACTTCACTTTCACTCAGAGATCATGGAAAGAGCTCTCTAATCTTCTGTCAGTGATAGGCAACCACACATAGTGCTAGAATTAAGTAAGAACCCAGGTTTTGAAAACAGAAATCCCTGGGATTGAATTCTAAAGCAGCTTTGAAACGTGTTAATTTAACTACACTGAAACATATTTACTGTATTCCTCCAGTTAGGTGAGGTGCAGGAGAGATTTTGGAAGAGACTTGAGGGGTGAATGTGGAGCCATCTCCCTGAGTTACTAACTTTTTCCTTAACGTGAGTCAGTGGCCAGGACTGTAGCTGCTCCAACCTCCCTTTGTTCCTCTCTTGGCTCCACAAACCTCTGTGTCCAGTGGATGTTAGGTGTGTGAAGAAGGACCCCACTTCTGCAGAACACTCTTGCCCCTTGGGTCAGAGCAATAGCAATCAAGCCAGCTTTCCCCCTGCCCTTATGGGCTAGAGCTTGGGCTTTGCGGTTCCATTTAGTGCTGGTTCTCACCCGCCTGACATCTATCCTTGCTTCCCTGCATCCTGTGAACTCTCCACTTCAGATCCAGCATCAGATAAAAAGACAACAGAGTCATAAACACTCTGAAAACAGTTCTGCATAAGGTCAAACATCTAAAATCGCTGCATGAATTCAATTCTCTAGCCATTCATGAGTTCCATTAATTTAATTCCTAGCCACACTGAGCAATAGACCTGATACAAACAATGACCACCTGGTGATTTAGGGGTAACTGACTTATATTCATTAAACCTCAGTTTTGTTTACTGTAAAACAAGTTTTTGATAAAGAGATGATTTTATATAATATACTTGGCATGAAATAAAATGTTTTCTAAACATACAATAGATAGAAACAATTATCATTTTCCTAACAACTACCATTTTTCTTGCTGTTGTACTAATGACTGAAAAAAATCCACTCCCAATCACAACAAAGCAACAAATATACAAAGAGAATATTGTTCTTCCTTGAAGTCAGCTTATTTATTATGCCACATCTAAGACACTGCAAAAGAAGACAACTCTAAAATTGTTGGATCCAATATCTATTTAAAGCTCATCATACAGCACACAAATTCTTCCCAATTATCACCAAAGGAAGCATTGGCAGTATATGTCATTTAAGTAGTGGATTTTTTTGCCTATATTCTTCTTATTGTAAGACTCTTCCTTGAATCAGTATGAAAAATGGCCAAGGAGATTAGGGGGGCGGGAGGGAGGGAGGGAAATCAGTGGGCATTAAAATGCAGTTAGATAGGAGTAAGAGGTTCTGGTGTGCTATTTTATAGTAGGGTGATTATAGATAATAACAATGTATTTATATTTCAAAGAGCTAAAAGAAAGGACTTTGAATATTTTCTGCATAAAAATGATGAGTATTAAGGAGATAGATATGTTGAATTTCAATTAAACACTACATAACATAACCATGTTTTTTAAATTTATGAAGTACCCATAAATTTTTATAATTTTTATATTATTATTTATAAGTTAAAATATATTCAATTTAAATTTTAAAGGTACTATCTTCTAGAAAATTTGCTAGAAGATACTTGATAGTCATTAATATTTTTATTCTTAAATTTCTCAAGTCATATCAAAAGTCTGTTTTATTTATTTAATTTTAATAAATAATAAAACTGACTTGACTATGGATAGCAAATGCATGGGAAAACATAAAAATTTCCAAAATAAAAATTTAATTTTGCTGGGCACATTGGCAACTTGGGAGGTCAAGGCAGAAGAATCAGGATTCCAAGGCCAGCCTGGGCAATTTAACTAGACTCTCTCTCAAAATATAGAGCTGAGGATGTAGCTCAGTGGTAGAGCACCCCTGGTTTCAATCCTTGAAGTATGTAAAATATATATTCATAATGGGTATATAGAGCTTGTGCAACAGAGAAAAATATTAGTTGATTAAAAGAGTGACTATAGTTGGCAAGACTTTTTTATTGGTATGAATTAATAATTTTGAAACTGCTTTTTATGTAATCTAACAATGGAGACAATGGAGAATATATACTGTGAAAGGTATTTCACTGTTGGGAAAGAGAGTAACCAAGTGAAAGGGGTAAAAGAATAGAATAGACCATCTAGTATGGAATTGAACTGTGAAATATCTGTTTTGATAGATAGAAATGATATACATATATGTATATATTTAAATAGGTGTGCATATGTGTACCTGACTATATTATAGATGTATATACTACCTGTCCTATTTTTCTAAGTATCTCTTCTCAGATACATTTTGAGACATTCAGTACTTCTACCACTTGTTATAGTCTAGTTTCACTTGGATCTCAAAGTACAGTATAAGATTCCTCAGTTGATATAAACTAAAATATCCAGGATTTATTCACACATTTTTTCCTGCTTTCAGATTTCTCACTTTGAATTAGCTTTTTTGATGTCACCTTTTAAAACTTATTAAAATTAAGATTTGCAGTATAAGTTATTATATGGTATTTAAAACATTGATTTGATATCATGGAAATTGACAGAGCAAGCATCTACTACTAAGACATTACAGCTAATTAGAAGACAAAGTTTGTTGATTTTGACCACCCAAAGAGTCATCATATCCTCACTTATGAACACTGATAATAAAAAGTATTGAAGTAGGTTCTGAACATATAACCATTAGAAATAATTTTGCCTAACATTTCAATTTTCCAAAGCAATGTCTGATTAAAAGTTATATCAACAATTAATTAAGTTTTCTAAGACCATGTGTGCTTTGACAAAAATAAAAAAAAACCCACAAAAGTTTTCTTGAGTTTGTGCTCATTTTACCTTCCATTATCATTTAAGTTATTAGGGGAGTTTTCTTCCCAATTGATAATCATCCTAGTAGACTGACAACATGGGATGCTGTTGAAACCCTATTTTTGAGGGTTAATCTTAAATCACTAATGTTATATTCCTCTTCCTCATTAGATCAATAATGCAAAAGGTCTAATGTGATGTCAAATGACTTGCATTTATCAAACTAGAAATATCTGTGGCTATGCACCAGGGTCATTCCACCTTTTAAAAAACATTACCGAAGGATGTTTGTTAAATCAATGAATAACTATACAAGATTTTCTGAGCTAAGTTAGAAAACAAACTGGGAAAATGTATGAGTAATGTGTAAATAGGAGAGTAAAACACAGATCACACAAGATGATGCAACATAAGTTCCTTTCAATGTGGATAAAAATGTGGAGCTGGATGGCAGAGCACTTGCTCAGTGTGGGCAAGGCCCTGGGTTCAGTCCCCAGTAACACAAAAGAAAAAAATGCACAGATATAATATTGCTCAAAACACATACATTTTATAGACTTGAAACCTCTTCTGTGCCTCAGTTTACTAGATATAATATTGATGATTAATATAAGCTAAATAACTTGAAATTTCACTAAAGTCATATTTATTTGGCACTTAATTTTTATTTGTAAGTTACACAATATTTATCCAATGTAGTGCCTCTGGTCTGAAGCAATTATTTCAAAAGTGTGTTAAAACATTGAAAATGTATCCAGCAGATCTCACGTCATCTTCCAATTTGCCATTTGCTTTTGGCATTATGCTCAATTTCTCTCAAATGCCTTTTCTGATTCTATGACAATAAAAAATAAATTTACTGTTTCCTAAAAACTACTTTTCTTTAATTAGGAATCTATCATATTAGTAACTTAATATACCTTTTAACTAATTAAGCAACATGTTACTGATTTGCTGATTTATCGAGTCAGAAATTTCTTGTAGAAATAATAAACTGAAGTTCTTTCAGTTATAACTATTATGTTGTGTAAGCAAGTAACAGACAGACCTATAGTGACTTAAAGGCATAAGGCAATGTAATAATTTCTGTATTGTGAAATGTTCAATCTTAGGTAATTTGTCAGCACACACATTAAAAGATGCTCAACATCATTAATCATTAATGAAATGCAAATGAAAACCACAATGAGATACCCGAGGTGTTTATTAAAATGGCCAATATTAAAATGTGTGGACCATACCAAGTATTGTGTAGATTGGGGTGGAACTGGAACTCTCATACACCACTGATGTGAATATGAATGATAGGACCACTTTGGGAAAATAGTTTGGCAATGTGCTGCAGTCATTGTTGTAGTTGAGAAATGTATCAACCACAGGATACAACCATTCTATGCCCAAGTATTTACCCAAAGGGATGGGGTGGGGGGAGAGAAATGCATGTTCATATACTTTACATCAATCCTTATATCAGTGATACTTATAATTGCCCATACCACCCCAAATGTCCATTAATAACTGAATAAACACATTATATTTTAGTCAACAAATGAAATACTAGCAATAAAAATGGGTCAACTACTGATAAAACAACCATGGATGAAACTTAAAACACACTGAATAGAAGCCAGAATCCTGCAAAAAATAATATATAGTATATGATTCTAGTATATAGTCAAGAAAATGCAAACTAATCTATAGTGTGATAGAAAGCAGTCAATGGTTGATTGGGGGTGAAAGGGTGAGAGGGAGAATCAGAGTGTGAGAGACTTGGGGTGTGATGGCATGCTTATTATCTTGATTGTGGTGATATTTTCACAGGTATACGAATGTTCAAAATTATTTAAAATCTACAATTTAAATCTGTGCACTTTATTGTATGTCAATTATATCTCAAGAAAGGCCTTTTATTTATTTTTTTTAATTTTTTTGCGGAACTGGGGATGGAACCCAGGGGCATTCTACCTCTGATCTACACCCCCATCCCTATTTTTTATTCTTTATTTTGAAACAGGGTCTCACTAAGTTGCGGAGAGCCTCACTAAGGAGCTGAGGCTGGCTGCGAATCTGCAATCCTCCTGTCTCAGCCTCCCAAGTACTAGGATTACAAGCGTGCGCCACCGTGCCCGGCAAAGAAAGGTCTTTTAAAAGATAACATTTAAGTTGTCTTACCTCCAGTGGGGTCTTGCTACAGGTGAAAACTTGCAGCTTGCAAAGTAGAATATGGGTCCTTCTTCTCTGTGATGTTTTCTGATATTTTCTTTTACAATAAATGGGCTTCCTGGGGTTGTTCTGATAGAATAGGAGGGAAAGTAAAGCAAAACATGCTTTAACAACCAGGCATTATCTTGAAGTTTGTTGTACTTTCATAGTCTGTGGTCATGTATCCCATGTTGGACTTCTTTAACTGGATCTTAATGTTAAACCACAACTCTCTTTCATCTTCTCATTCCACATCTTAACCACTACAACCTGCTCTAGTCAGGTTCCTACCCTTGCCTTTATTAGGTATAGATCAGACCCCAGTCCCCTGAAGCTCCAGCACAAATGGGAAATAATAAGTTTCTCAAATGAAACTTCAGCCACAGACTTGAGGTGAGGGACATGTGTTACCTACCTTGTTGGATATTAGAATTTTAGTATATCATTCTAATGATATCTTCCCCAGGACATTCTACAGACATACCTGACCCTCACCTATGTTTTATATAGACAATTTTTAGAAGTGGTCCATAATCACTTACCATAAAATGCCTGAAGCTATATCTCACTACTTGGGAATATAAACTACTTGGGAATATAACATCTATTGGTTTTTTGTCACAGACAAAAGTGAGTTCAGTAAACTTTCATTTAGCAATCTGTTACAGACTTAGTGGCTCAAGATGTGTAAGGTGCTGTACCACTTTCTATAGAAAACAAAGACATGATAAATGGATTATATATTCAAGTATCTTTAATAGAATCTAATATAGAAAGCTAGATATGTAGGTGCATGAGTATAACTTGGCAAGTGGTATAACGTAAAAGAGATACAAATAAAATACAATGGGGATTTATAAACACAGAAAGGGTCTTTGTTCTGAATTTGTAGGATTTGTACCAGTGGAAAGAAAAAGAAAGAATATACTTGGGAATAACCTATGTGAGTATTAAATGCTTAAAATACAGGACATGATACTTTACAAGCAAAATTGCTCTTCACCAGTGGTTATTTTTTCTTAGCATAATAATTCAATATTAAAACTTCAGACCTCATGACTTTGGTGCTATCCAAACATTTCTCAGTAGTCTTTGGAATATATTTGAAATGATCAAATTGATATATTTATGTGCACATTTAATTCTAATAATATAGCTAATCACAGATTTTCATTTTTAGTTTATTAGTTAATAGATCACCTCCCATCACCTCCTTCCTGGCTACTTTCTTATTAATCTGAGATTTAATAGCCAGAGAGAAAAGGTACTTACACTTTGTAATTGCCCTTAATAATAAGCTTTTCTTTTTGTACTACATGAACAGCATAAAATATCTTATTTTGATTAAAAATTTATGCTAGGTCATGAAAAGTAGACAGTGAATGATCTCTCGAGGCTCCTAATTTAATCACAATAGAGTACATCTTTGATATGATATAAATAGTATATATTGATTATAATGAAAAGAAGAAAATGGAGTACGTGTGTGCATTCATGCACACGTGCATGTTAGCACACATCTGTGTACGCACATTGTTTCATTTTTTCAAGTGGGAGGCAGTCCTCCTTTCCCCAGTTCTTAATCACTGCTTGCCATTATTCAGAATGTCTCCCCTTGGAATGCAGGCCACACTACTTAAACTTGACTTTGTCCTCAATGACATCATCCAACACCTTTTAACACCTTTTTCTTCTTCATCTCCTTCAGTTATTTTATTTCAAAAGAAAACCTACAGAAGTAGTAAAATTAAGTCCTCAGACTTGGAGGCAGCAAAGAGGTGACTAAGAGAACCTAAACACTTTGACCTGTGTAAGTGAAATTAGTCTGTTATGGTCTATTCAGCAAATTCACCTCTCATAATAATTGTTTTAAGGTATCATTAGACAGGTCATACTGAATTAGACATTTAAAAATTCAATTGTATTTAATCAATTAATGGGATGATAAATAAATTTTATAAACGATTTATATCTTTAATAGTACACAAAATATAACACAATGTTTTGTTTAAAATCATTCAGAAAGCATTTTATAACACAAAAATACCCTGACTCATGATGGTTCAACTTAGTATTTTTCAACTTTATTATGGTGGAAAGTGACATGCATTTAATAGAAATTATAATTTAAATTTGACTTTCAATAATTTCTTGGGCTAGAGATATGTAACACAGTGTTCTCTTACAATCCTGTGTAGGGACAGCAAGCCATGGTTCCCAGTTACCCAATTCTCTAATCTGCCATTGACTATTTCTAAACTATGATGTTTTATAGGTTAGGTATATTAAGTGCATTTTCAACTTAATGATATTTCAATTCATGATGGGTTTATCAGGATATAACATCATGGTAAATCAAGGATGATCTACATATTCAATTAGTTGGCACTAAAATAATGTTTAAGTGTCTAATATTTTTAAATAATAATTTTAATAGTTATTCATGGTTTAAAATTACCATTAGACAGCTGCAGTGGTGCGAACTTATAATCCCAGATACTCCGAAGGCTGAAGCAAGAACATCATGGATTTCAGGCCAGCCTGAGAAGCATAGTTAGACCCCATCACATAAAACAGAAGCAAAATTCATTGTCATACACTTTTATATTTGTTCTTTAGAATGAAGAAAGGGGTAGACATTTCATATTTTTAAAAGAATACTAATATCAGAGAAGTTGAGGAACTTATTTAGCGGTCTGACCATATACCTTTTATTTCTACATTATTTGAGACATTATAGAATGCTATGAAGAAATAAAAGATAAGGATTTTTTAATAGATGGCTACATAGTAAAATTTTAAAACAAAATAAAAATATTAACTAAAAATATACATTTGTCTAAATAATTATATAAGGTATAAAATCAATATGAAAAGTACATTTAGAAATGAAATTAACCCTTGAGATATAATTCAAATATATGATAAAAAAAAGACTGCACAAAATTCCAAATGAGATAGACCTATAGAAGTTATCACTGGCCATGAGCTTAAATAATGTACTCATTAATCAAATTTTCTTCTGGGTATTCCAGGAGTGGTGGCACACACCTGTAATCCTAATACTTGGGAGGCTGAGGTAGGAGGATCATAGGTTTGAGCCAGACTCAGCTAACTTAGTGAGGTTCCCACCAACTTAGTGAGTCTCTTTCTTTTTCTTTCTTTCTTTCTTTCTTTCTTTCTTTCTTTCTTTCTTTCTTTCTTTCTTTCTTTCTCTCTCTCTCTCTTTCCCTCCCTCCTCCCTCCCTCCTTTCTTTCTTTCTTTCTTTCTTTCTTTCTTTCTTTCTTTCTTTTCTTCTTCCTCTCTTTCTCTCTTTCTTTCCTTCTTGGTACTGGGGATTGAACCCAGGGGTGTTCTATCTCCAAGCTATACCACCAGCCTTATTTTATTTTTTATTTTGATAAAAATGAATAAAAGAGGGCTGGGGGTATAGCTCAGAGGTAGACTGACCCTGGGTTTGATTCCCAGTACTACGAAAAATTTTATTCTGGGTGTAGTAGGATTTAGTTATTATGTATAAACATCACATAACTTCCCTAAGAAATTCAAAGCTTAGTTTCTGAATTCAATCTAATGAACACAAGTAAGCAATATAGGTTTAATTAAGAGCTAAATTTGTGGCTCTGAAATCCTAGCATAGAGAAAGATGAATGTATGCTAATACCTAGAAGGTAGATGCTGACTTGGATCTTAAAGATCTGTCATAGTAGGATTATGAAAAATGAAGAGAAAGATGAGGTAATTCATGAAAAAAGATGCAAAGGTAGAAAACTATGCAACACACTGAAGAGATCAATATGACTATAGAAAATATATTTAGGTAGGGGATAGTATTAATGCCAAGTGTGTGATAGATTGGACAATATATTAGATTTGGATTTTATGAGGATATTTTCCATTCAGAATGTAGCTTTCAAATAGATAGCAACTGTGAAGTGTCAAAACCTCCCAGGCTCCTACTCCAGGGCTAATAGGGAAACTGATCCATTTATATTGTAGATTTAAAAAAATCACCCCTTAGGTATGACAGAGAGTTAATGTTAATACTTATAAGTCTTTTCAATGGACTCACAAGTTTCCATCTCTGCTAAGGGCAGGAGAGCTTTGAAAAAATGACAGTTAATAGTAATCCATTGTTTTCATTTTATAATAGTCTCCTTTGGAGGAATGCTCTTTTCCAGGGAGCCTTCTGCTCCTCATTATGGCTGATTTGAAGAAGAATGCTTATGCATCCTTATCACCACGAGACAAGGGATCTGAACTCTGAATTCAATCCGTGTGCTCTCCTCTGAGTCTTCCCTGGTGTCCTCTAATGATCTAGGCTGCCAGTTGTGGCTGCACAAGCTCTGAGCTCTTGCAACAGAGTTTTCTGGCCCTCCTAGTGGGCCTATTCTCACCACAGCTCTTGAAGGTACTATTTAACCTGGGGTCTTCCTGCATGTCCTTCCTTGGCTTTTTAAGCTGTAGCCTTTATAATGGAGTCAACACCCACCCCCAAATTCAATAGGTTTGTTGACTCTAAACTCTCTCTGCAGAGCACTAAAGATGTGATGTGAGTGCTGGGGGAGTGGAAGCAAAGCAAGCACCATTTCTGTTCTCCTAAAATTGGGTAAATAGAGGGCTTTCTTTAAGGTGGCCCAGATTCCCTAATGGGAAGATAACCCAAAGTCCTACTGCACCCAACATTCTCCTTTATCTGGTGGAATTTGGTAGTTTTGTAGCCCTTTTCCTATAAAGTTATATTTTAGCTGAAGGTTCAGAAACCTGAAGTCTGACTTCTTGTTCTCTTATTCCTTTTCCCTCTCTGAACAAATAAGTTTGTTGCACAGGAGCTAAAACTATGTTTTATTCTTCTTCCACGAAAACGCTCAACTTTCCCTCTTTTATGAGATGTATAAGATCTCTGATTCAGCCACAGATAATGGACTATAGAGAAATTGGAATTATGAAAGTATTTAAAATACAACAATTTAATATTTTTACAATATTGTTATGTTAATTAATGTTTTTTATCCTGTTAATACAGATGTATTAAGTATCTCAGTGCTTGCACAAAATTTAAAGCTATAAAGATGAAACAATGAATCACACAGTTTGTTTTCACAATGAATTTAGAGTAGGGCAGGGAAGATGAATAATTAAATAGAAACATACATAATAGTGTTGTAAATGCTATGAAAGGGAAGGGAGAGTGTATTGTAGGTGAAATCTTCAAGAACAAGTAACTTAGTGTAGACATCTGACTCTCTTGTCCATGGATGGAATAAAGTATACCTCACAGCTACAAAGAAGAAAACTTTAGATGAACAAGGAAGGTGACCAAACTGAGGGAGTTGGGAGGGGGTGGAGGGAAACACACTATAGCACATGATGTACATACACAAACTTATAAGACTCAATCACTATGCGGAGCACAAAAGGGAAGGAAGGGGGAGAGAATAGGGTGGGATTGGAGGGAGGGCTAAATGTGCAATGTGTGCATGTATGATGCTGCTACCCTGACATGTATCAAAATATATAATTACAATGCACTAATAAATGATTATAAAAAAACCCTGAGAAGAACTAAAAAAAAAAAAAAGCAGAACTATGACTTTCGGTGCTAATTAACAGGGAGTGGCTTCTCATGAAGTAGAAGTAAGTGATGCTTCTTTAGGAAGATTAGTCTGATGGTGAAAGATCGTTGGGTTGAAGAGGAGAGGGACCAGGATAAATGAGAGCATCAGAATCATGGAATTGATGGTGTGTGGGGGGAAATGCTATACACATAAGTTTAAAAGAAAAAAAAAGAATTACTGAACCTGACATTTATGGCTATGGTGAAATCTACAGTGAAATGCCATGATAAAATATAATCCAATAAGATACTGAGAAGTATTAAATAAAATAATTATGGAAGACATGGAAAGCAATCTTTCTGCTGTTCTACATCAATCAGGTTTCTATAATTGTGTCCCATTTCAGATGCTGACCTTTAAAAAAAGAAGACAAAATAACAGGAGATGGTCAGAGAAGAGAAACAGAGATAATTAACCTTCTGGCAAATAGAGATATTAAGTGAATTAGATTTGTTTAGCTTGGAGAAAGGAAGGACAAGAGTGATCTGATTATAGAAATGAGTCATACACAGAGTAATTAGGAGGAAAAATGCAGTTTTCCATGTCCATGGAGGATTACACAAAAGGAAATGGACTTTAATAAAGCAGAAATTTTATTTCCAGACGTAGATGAAAAATAGTCTTTAAAATCTACTACTAATAATCTACTATGTAGCTCCCCACATTTGCAAAGGTTCCCACAGGACTGTCTCTTAGTCTCCATTAGCATCTGTCTGTGCTGACTGGTTACTTATGAAGTTAGGGAGTAGGAATAGATGTGTTCATGGCTCTGTGATTTAAACAAATTTGCAGCAGTTTCTTAACCTGGTTTCATAGATTTTTCTCTGAAACGTAATTGTAAACAATGTTGCTGTGCCCTTTGAAAGTCAATATCCTCTTCTCGTGGAGTCATTTAATTTTGGGGAAAAGAGAAAAAAAGTCTATAAAAATTAAAAATTCAGTCTTTAAAATAGATCATTAATCAAAAGAGTTTTCAATAAGTTTTTGAGTAATTTTATAACTGACTTTAGAATTTTACCTGTTTTACCTAAAGTTACTTACATTAAAAGAGACATCTTTAGAAAACCCTAAGAAGTTCAAAATCTGACTGATTTTGCCACACTATAAGTATATTGAAACTTCCTATACATATCCATAAACTTCTGAAGTTCTCTGTGCATAGACTGTACATAAAAGCTGAGGTCCACCTGCTTGAAGAAGGTGTATCAACACATTTGAGAACATAAATACACCATGGCAAAATAAATACATATTTGAATGAAAATAATTTTAGCCCATGATAAAAACCTGTTACTTGTATACTTCTTTAGCCTTAAAATTCATACAGATTCAGTTCACAGAACAGATCAGTGCCCTGCAGAGACAAAATGTTTATGGAACTGGGAACATTGGATGCTCTGAAGAGGAGCCTGAGCTTTGAAGGTGATGAGTCTTGAACAATTAGTCTGAGGAAGACCAGGTAGTACATTGCAGGAGAAGACAAAAAGTTGGAATCTCAAATATACCTGGAAGGTAAGGGGGCACCAACAGAAGTTTGATGGGGATTGTTTGTCATCTTGCTTTATTGTTTTTAGTTATTTTTGTGTTTGTTTTCTTTTTGCTACTTTAAGCAGGGAACACCAGCATCATCTGTATTTATTTTAAGGAACATAGTTTAGGTTGTGTCGGTGGTAGCTGGTATGAAAGGGAGATTAAAAATGGGGGAGGTACTTTAATAGAGAAGTTGAGAAACCACCACTGGACCTGAAGAGAACTATGGTGTATAAGTCATAAATTAAGGCAGGATTATGTCTACAGATGAGTTAGAGGTGAAACTGATTGACTCAGTTGATTTATTACCTGTGGGAGGTACCAAGTCCTAATAACCAAATCACAGCATTGTCTGTGTGCCAAATTTCATCCTAGGGTCAAATGCTTACAACCATGTGAAGTATAATTGCTCCTGATTATTAGGTAATGCAAACATTTTTACAGAAAGACAATTTTTGTCTCTAAGGTATTAAAATTTTCACTCTACTCTGTGTTAGTTCAATTGTTGAACTTCCTTGAACATGATAAATATTAATGCCTGGTCTGTTTTGCATTTGGGTTTGCCATCAGTTAGCTCACTTTATTATCTCACTCCAAATTGAGGATGATTATATTAAGAGCTCTTCATCTTTTCATTATCTTACATTTATTTGACTAACCTACTTGACTACCTCATATTTAATTGAAATTCCAATTGAGCCTAGAAGTGGGAAGAACTGTTGTGTACTTCTATTTGAAGAATTTTTTGAGATTGACAGTTTTTCTTTCTTTGCATTTTTTCTTTTACTTTTTTAATACTTTAATTGGTGCATTGTAATTATAAATCACAGTGAGATTCAATGGGACACATTCATTCGTACACATACTGCTTTTCAGTTTCTATCAAAATTAGGAAAAGCAGTAAGTAGATTAGGTGAAATTCCCCAAATGCTCAAGAGACCTCTTTTTCCTTAAAGTTTTCTTCTGAAACATCTCCAAGCATCAAAATCAGGTCTCACACTGAAAATAAAATACAACTTGCTATTTGCCAACTGAAAAATTAAAATTATAATTTGAGTACAACATATGTTAGAACATCATACTAATTTCCCAACATTTCGAAAACACTTGCTATTATACAGTGTAATCTCAGTTTTCATTCCTCTAATGTAAAAAAATAAAATTTAAAAATTCCATTTAAAATTTAGAAATTCTTTTGTTTCATTTAAAGATACTATTAACTGTAATTTGAAAGTTTTAGGATTTTATCATAGGAGAATACATTTTTTAAAACATGGCAGTATGATTTACTGTTCATGTGGCTATTTTTTGGGTTCAATATACCACTAACTTTTAAATAATAAAGATATAGGAACTTATTATTTCTCATAAACACATTTTAAATTAATCTTGAATGTAGTGCTTTAGAAGAAAACACAATTTAGCTAATTGTCTTGAATTTATAAAAGAATTTTATGTTTAAAAAACACAAAGGTGAATGTTTAGCATTTGAATTCACCATATGTATGCGTGTTTGTGTGTGTGTGTGTGTGTGTGTGTGTGTGCGCGCGCGCGTGCGTATGTGTGTTTGTGTGGTGCTTGGGATTGAACCCAGGGGCATTCTATCTCCAAGCCACACCCTCAGCCTTTTTAATTTTTGTTTTGAAACGGGTCCCACTAAGTTGCTGAGAGTCTCACTAAGTTGCTAAGTCTGTTCTTGAGCCTGTGATCCTCCTGTCTCAGCCTTCCAAGTACTGGGTGTGTGCCACTATACCTGGCTTATACATACACTATTTTTGAAGTGCAAACAATGCATACTGTATATCTGTAAAAATGTTGACATTTTCTATTAATCAGGAGCCATTATAATTCACATTGATGTAGGCATTTGTACATAAAATAGTTTAATGATATATAGTATCAATTGCATGGTGTTCCGTGTTACTTATATCAATCAATTATACAGAAAAAAAGCTTTTTTAGTTGAAAAATTAGTGTAAGTTAATTCATACATGAACATGATTACTCAACCAATATTCAAAAATATTATTTGTATTCATTTGTCATTTTTTTCTTTTGGAGGCTTATTCTCATGTTCATGTCATGATGAATTAGCAAATTACATTATGTGTTATAAGAAAAACTAGCTAAACATTCTCAAAATTATCACTTTTTAATGTGGACCTTTTTTCATTAATGCAATCATTTTATTTTCCTGCACAGTATTAGTATGTTTGGTGAATTTTAAATATTTATCAAGTTAAGCAATTGCTTGAATAAACAAATGTTATTAGTTGTTTGAGATTAGTGTGAATATCATATGTAGGTTATGAACCATTTATATCCTAGACAGTGCCAAACTATTTTAATCATTTACCTCCATTATTAAAAATTTTGAGCTCATACTTTCAGTATGTGTATTATTTTTTTATAATTTATATAACTATACCTCCATACTGATATGTGTACAACTTATAAAATATTCACAAATAGAAATTAAAAATTAAATATGGAATAAAGATAAATAATAATGTAGCATGCATTAGTGACACAAAAAACTCCCAATAGCATCATTATTTCCACTTTTTACTCTCAATTGCTGACACTTCTAAGTGCTTAGTTTTCATCAGGTTTGCTAACCATGATGGCATAATATTATTATTAACTAATATCTCAAAAGCATAAAATACTCTTAGGTGAAAATTGCATGCTTCTTATTGCTCTCTAAGATTTCAAATTTTGTCATCTTCCCTTGAAATCTTCTTATCCTGGAATATTTTTTTCTGTTGTTGATTAAGAAAAGCTTATGCTGTCTCATTTATTATTCGCTTGTATTCATACAATTACCAATATGACCAATCTGTGGTTCTTTGCAGGAATATTTTTCAACTGCTTGTCCACTTTATAAGGCTTAGGTTTGTTAAAATAGGATAATACTATCCAGAAATTCTCTGAAGCTGGAAGGATTCATTTCAATTCAAAAGAACTTGTTAGGGGAGAAAGAAAGAAGTAAGATTGTCATTTCTAGTTGAACTCAAGAAAAGTTTTACACACCTGATGAGACAATTCTGTACTCCCCCCACCCCATCCCCCCCCATCAAAAAGTTGGAGTGAAAATGTCAGCATTCATGTTTAAATATTTTCTATTATAATGTTTTCTTATGACAGCCCAATAGATTATCTTTATATATACATCCCACTTTGAAGACAATCCATGTAGGGAATACAGAGGGCCAATCTGCTACAGTCAACCCTGGGTGTAAGTGAAGGCTTTGGTATGGTGTCTGGATTCTTCAAAACTCTCTCAGCAGTATAGCTAAGAAGCCAGTTTTTGGTAATTTGGACTCTGTCTTACTGAAGTCAAGATTTGTGTAAAGTAGAATAGTTAACCATTCTCTTCTGCCTCTACCTGTGGATAGACTATGCAAACTTTCTCCACATATCATCACATCAAATTATGCAATAGTGGATGGTAATGTTACCATTAACATAAGCAGATAATTTTGTCAATGTGCTTTGAAAAGAAGAAAATGAACAACATGATTCTGGCTACCTTTAGCTTAAGGTTAACTACAAATTATCTGGACAACTTAAGATACTTTCCATGTATGTGTACACTATTAATTCATTCAATAAACATTTGTTGAGTACTTATTAATAACATTCTTCTATGATTAAAGTGGTGCAAAAATAAAAAAGAGGAAAATGCACTCTGAGCTAAAAGAGCATCCAGCTATGAATAAAATAAGGTCATACAATAGGGAAAAAAGATTGGTGTTATTTTCTACAGGATGGTCAAGGGCAACTTCTTTAATAAGGTGACATTTGAACAGACTTGAAAAAAGGGAAAGAAGTAGAATGAGCAGGTATCTAGAGGAGGGTGTTCTTGTAAGGCCTGTTTATATGCAATACAACTTCAGTTAAGAGACGATGTGACTTAGAGCAAGTCAATAACTGTGAAGGCCATGACACCTGGTTGGATTCTGACTATATTTTCAAGTATAGGACAGTAATCAAGAGCATGTTCACTCAAGCCAGAGTACTTTGGTTTAAATCTATAAATTGCCTACCTTTTCAATATTTCCAAGATGCCACTTAAAAGTTCTATCATACTTTGTCAAAAATGCATGACTGTTTTAGAGTTGGAGTGAGTAGAGAGTTGTGAAAGTTCTTGATGTGTGTGTATATGTGTGAGCACGCCCCAGATAGAAGTGTTTTACACATGGTAATCACTGTTGGCTTTCACCAATGATATGGGATGAGAAAGAAAGAAATGAGTCCAAGAAGACTCCCAGGCTTTATAGGAACAACAGGAAGAATGGAATTTCTTGGAATGGGAACAACTGAATGAAAACTTGAGGGGATGGTGAAAAACAAACTGCAGATTCCAACTTGCTATGTTTATGATGACCCAGAGGCATGGAACTGAGTGCTTGGAGTCAACAGATCTCAGGTAAGTCCCCACATTGAGGGAAAAATAGTTTTCAACATCTGTATGGCTTTTAAAGTTATAAAACTAGATATGATCACTGGGAAAGTGGTTATAGTTAGAGACGAGGGCTCAAGACTGAGCTCTGTGAATGGCAAATTTAAAGACCAGTGAAATTTAAAAGACCAGTGAAAGAAAGGTGAGGAAACAGAATTAAGAGGGCATGATGGGTCTTGGGTGCCAGGTAATGAAACTTTTTCTGGAGACGTGAGTGATCAGCTGTTACAGTTGCCTCTGAAAGTCAAATCAGATGAGAGCACATAATTGTCCAGCAGATTTAATAACCAAATCTCATTCAGGACTGTAACCATAATTGTTGCATTATCTGACATGACTGAGTTCAAGAGAGAATGGGAAGAGAAAAATTGCATTCAACAAATATAGACAACTCCTGGGAGAGTCTTACTCTAAAGTATGGAGGAATTCAATAAAGTTGATGATAGCAAAGAGAATTTGTAGTGATACTTTAAATCAAATTTCTTGAACTGATAATAAATTCATGTGATAAAATGTCCAAAAACAGTATACAACAAAATACTCTGAAATTAGATATAATTTCATTGTACAAGGGTAGGGTTTGCTCTTTGGCCTTAGTAAGTAATACACATAAGACAATCTTTAAACCAGGTAGAAAGACAAAATATGAGAAGAAATGCAGGTTGATATAGAAGTTATGGAAATTTATTATGTTCTGCTCCTGGTCCATTTTGCTTTACAACCTAAAAAAATAACCATTCAAAAAGACCAAAAGATAGTCCTTGAGCTTCGAATTGGAGTAAAGAGACAAGCACCATGGAATAAGATCTCTGAGTAAGAAGTAACTCACTGCTATTTGTCATCATTATAAGTGATATCAGGCAGTATGGAGGTGTATGTTTCTCCTCAGCTACTTAGAGTTGTTCTGATACAGGCGTAGAAAATGTTGTGAGTTAGACTTAATTAAGGATGTTTTTTTTCCAAAGTAGCAAAATGAAGAGGGAAAGGGGAGAAGGGAATTCAAGTTCATGCAAAAGAATGACTATCATGATAGGTCATGGATGCTTACGCAGGTGGGAAGGAGAATACAGACATGATTGTGCTGACAGCAGGGATAGGTCAGTGGAGTGGAGGAGGCTCAAGCAAGAAGTAATGTTTGGGGAACTCTGAGGTAATGACTGAAATTATAAGAAGTTAGACGGTGTGAAGTTCAAGTTGGTGTCAAGGAAGGAATGAGGTTGCTGGGAACCACAAGAACAGGGTCATAACCAAGGATTGGAGTGAAGTAGTTAGAGAGCTTCAAAGGTTAGGGAACTGAATGTATCTTCCATGTTAATATTAAAATTATCACACTTTGTAGCAAGAATGCTATGGGAGATGTAGTCTGATAAGTGGTACATCTTCATACAGTAAATATCCAGGAAATAAAGTCAGGGTCAGTACATTGGGTTAGTTTCCTATAATTTCAACAAGATGATAATCAGGATTTTATCATTTGACATAAAAAAACAAAAAGAAAGTTTAGATGGTAAAGGTTATCTATGGTGGACATAGTTTAAGTGGCTAAGGCAAAACACCCCATCAGAGAAACATTAATGGGGAATATAAATGGAAAATTCCTGTAAATTGTTACTTTATTAACAATAATACCTTAATTATTTTCCCCTATATAGCAGTTGATGGTTCCTAAAACATTTTACTCTGATATCATTTGACCCTTAAACAACTCTGCAAAGAAGCTGGAGACAATGTTATGCTCACAGGGGAAAAATGAGACTTTAAGATGTTAAAAGTCTAGACCAAAGACTTAAGACTACTAAATAAATGACAAGCCCAGAAATATTATATGGATTTGCTGAGTAAATGCATTTATCTTTCCTCTGAAACACTGTGCCTTTTTTCAATACTTTCTTATATTTTAATAACACTTCTACTACATGTTACAAACGTTTGTTCAAATAAATCAAGCTCTTACAAACATGAGTAACATTACAAAACAGTAATAGGATTCAGCTTATTTACTGATGAATATTTCATTAAAAACAGAATAAAATTTTTATGTGTATATGAAACAAACACACATATATGAAGCAATGAAAAATACTATAGAAACTGAATAATATTGTTCAAAAATTTAGACAGCAAATACCATTAACATTCTAGCATCTTTATTATAGTATATGATATAGAGCAATAAGCTGCGGAATAGTTCAAATTTTGATATAAAAAATTTCAAGTTTTTGTACATTTTGCCTCAGGAAAATTGTTTCAACTTCATCTTCTTCCAACATGCTTACATTTTCCTACTGTTCAGTTCATATGCATCAGAATAAGTTGGGCACTTTGTGTTGTGCAGCCAACTTTCTCAATCTATCAAAATTGCCAACACCTCATCCACGAAATAGAGCTAACAGTGAATCTCCCCAGGGCTGTAATGAAGAGGAGAAAAAGGGTGTATAGAATGTTCTGAGCACTGTGGCTGTTGCAGTATGGGCTTGCTAAATGATAGTTGCCATTGTTATATTAATACTAGATTTTATAATGTATTCCCCCTTCAAGGTTGCAAATTTATCATTCCTGGTACTCAATATAATTATGACACATACCCCCACTTCATGCAAAAGAGTATGCATCCTCACAGAAAAAAAGAGAGAGAAATAAAAATAAAAGATAATGGAAACAACCCTCAGATTGAACTTGCAAACAGAATTTGGAAACTCTAATGTTCAAAAGGAGAGCAAACTTGATCAATGGGCAGATGAATTTATGCTAGGAAAAATGAGAATAATAGAGGAATATATTAATCTGCTCAGTCTGTTATAATGAAATACCATGAAATGGGTAGCATATAAACTAAAGAAATGTAGTTCTCACATTCTGAAGGCTGGGAAGTTCAAGATCAAAGTACTGAGTAGATTTGGTATACGATGGGGGCCCTTTTCTTGGTTTATATTCTCACACTTATTGAATAATAATTCTCCTAACCAAAACCAGACAGGTCAATTGCTTTTCAGGGTGAGAAACCAACCTCATGTCTTAATTAAAAAAAAATCACTAAGGTCTCATGTGTCAGGACATTCTAATTCCTACAGCCCCAAAGAGTCCTCACTGTTTTCCCTCTGTTTATTTCCTGACGCTGAGACTAGCAGTCCTATAGATTTAAACCCTTTCATTACATTTGTTTGTATTCTATTTGTATCTATATGTTTGTTGTGAACTTAGATTGTTCTAATTAATATAATTTTATAATTCCTTTATGTCATTATGTGATTAGAGAGGTGCGGAGGAAAGGCAGAACTCTAAATTTGTTTTATACTTTTATTAGTGCATTGTAGTTTCACATCATAATGTAGTTCATAGTGATAGTGACATACATGCACACAGAACTTGGTGGGCTTTCCCCCACTCCCTCCTTCCCCATACAAGATATCTTATACCCCCCATACTTTCCTAATTTATATAGATTTAATTATCCTTATTCTGCTTGTGCCTTTAGAGGTATGCTCAAGTGTATCAGCCTTTTTTAATGTGTTTCATCACATTGCAAAGAACTTAACCCAATATTCCAAATGAGCAAACCAGTACAAAAAACGGTGTATCCATCACCGTTGATGCACACTGTTGATCTACACACTGTAATTTACTAAGACCAAACCATTCTCTTTCCAAACATGTTCCATTTCTGAGCATTCAGAATTTTCATTACTTCTCTTTTCCTAGGAGCCTAAGATCCAAGTAGCTGATGCTGAGTTCTGCAAATTCAGGCATGATCAATACCAACCTCTGTCCAGTCTGGAGTCTGGACGTAACCTTTTTCCTCTCTTAAACATTCAGTCTACGTTTTTCCATTTTTACTTGGCTTCCCATCATTTCTCACAGATATTTGACACAAGTTTAATGAACTCATCTTGAAGTTCATTCGGTGCCCTGAGACATAATTTGTCTGAGCCAAAAGTCTTAAATGCATTTAGTAAGCTAGTTGCACTCCTACAATTTTTCTCAATACATTTGATTTATTGTATTAATCAATTTTTCCTTACCAACTGGCTTTAATCTCGAAGCAAAATAACCATTGAGGACTTTATCTTATGATTCTATTTGATTTTTTACCATCTCTTCTAAGCATCGAACCTGTAGCCTCTGTTCATTTTCTCCTTCCAGATATAGCCATGGTATTCTGTTTCTCTCCTCAGCACTTTTGTAAGTAGTAATTATATTCTAAATTTTAGGTCTTTATATTAGAATCCTCTATAGAAACAGAACCAATAAGGTGTGTGTGTGCGTGTGTGTGTGTGTGTGTGTGTGTGTGTGTGTAGCAAGAGAGAGAGAGGAAAGGGAAGGGAGAGAGGAGAGAGAGGAGAGAGAGAGAGAGAGAGAGAGAGAGAGAGAGAGAGAGAGAGATTTGTTATAAGGAATTGTTTTAACCCTTATAGAGGCCATCAAGTCCCAAGATCAAAGTGTAAGCCAGCAAGGTAGACACCCAGGAGAGCAAATAATGTAACTTCCAATTTGAAGGATGATAGGCTTGAAACTCAGAAAGAACTGATGTTTCAGTCCAAAGGTAGAAAAACAATGCCCCAGACTGAAGGCAATCAAAAAGGATACATTTCTTCTTATTCCTGGAGGGCCAGTCTTTTTCATTCTATTCAGATTTTCAACTTTTTTATGAGGCCCACCCACATTATGGATGGCAAGTCTGCTTTGCTCAGTCTACTGATTTAAATGTTAGTCTCATCCCAAAACAACCAGAATAATGTTTAAACAAATGTCCAGATATGTCGCAGCCCCCATAAAGGCAGCATGTAAAATTAACATAACAGTCTCTTAACACCGATTTTATCAACTCCTGACCTTTATACTTTTTCTTGATTATGAACTCTCTGTCTGTTTTTCTTAGCCTTTAGTTGTATTAATTATGGACCAGTGTTTTAGATATGTTAATGTATTAAATCATTTCACATTTTCATTCTTATTTGACTTACTCAAAATGTTTTCAGAGTATAATTTTTAATAATCTTTGTGACAGAAATCTCAAAAATGTCAGAATCAAAATGGAGTCATGAGCTGGGCGTGGTGGTGCACGCTTTTAATCCCAGTACTTGTGAGGCTGAGGCAGGAAGAATTGCAGGTTCACAGCCAGCCTCAGCAACTTAGTGAGGCCCTCTGCAACTTGGTGAGACCCTGTCTCAAAATAAAATAGGGCTGAGGGTATAGCTTGGAGGTAGAATGCCCCTGGGTTCTATCCCCAGTGCCAAAAACAAACAAATAAAAAATGGAGTCATGTGTGCCAACCCTAACCAAAAGCTAAAAGTAAATAGCGCTGGGATAACTATGAAGAAAGGGCCAAGAATTATCATTCCAAAGTATCTGATATAATCCTCCTCATTTTTTTCTCTTTCAAAACTAACTACCCTGTCTCCAACTCTTTAGAAATACCTGTAGTTTACTATGATGTGTGTATTCCTTTGCAGACTCTGCTGTTCCCATTGCAATATAATGCTATTCCCAAATAAATATCATTTTTCTGGAGAATATCTCTCTCTGATTATTTTTATTTATATTAACATCTTTAAAATATTTCATGATTAGCTGGGTGTAGTTGTTCAGGGCACGCCTGTAATTCCAATATTTGGGAGACTGAGAAAGGAGGATTACAGGTTCAAGCCCAGCCTCAACAACTTAGTGAGATGCTGTTCCACACTCATAAATTAAAAGAGCCAAGGTATAACTCAGAGGTAGAATGCCCCTGAGTTCATTGCCCCTGGGTAGAATGCCCTGGGCATTCCCCCCCAGGGTCCCCCCTGCCAAAAAAAATAAATTATATGATCATTTTTAAATTCAAACTCTGTATCATAATTGTATTTCCTCTGGTTAAAATCTAGGACACATGTTCAAATCATTCTAGAATTCTGTTCCTCAAAGGTCACTAATTTCAGGTTATAGCAGTTTCATTTATATCTTTTTTTTCACCAGAGAATTTATTATTGTTATTCAAAAATTAACCTAATACAATAATAGCCTCTGATGCTTTTGCAATGTTCTGGGAAATAAAATACACCAGGCAGGTCAGAAGTACACTACATAGTCAGAACGTCCTGTCAGTTCGTTGTTTTACCACTGTCACATCCTGTCCCTGTTCTAATTCAGGGATCCTTATTGAGGACACACCATTCATTTTGTTCCATGTTAACAGTATGGGGCATTTTCCATTATATTATGTAATTATTACCAATTGCATTTCTTTCCTTTTTTTCTTTGTTGCTGTTACCAACCTTTCCTTCTCAAATCATCAATTATCATGAGCATATAATTTTTTTTCATTCAGGAATCAGGGGAAACGAAGACAAATCTACATCTAACAGAGGAAATCTTTGTATTTCTGTTTTATAACAATTTTATTCTACCATTAATGTATCATCTGTGTAATTTCTAGTACTGCATGCAACAATTTTAATCAACTCCTGTTTGGGTTTTTTTGTTTATTTGTTTGGGATGTCTTTTTCTGTAGCTACCATTTCACTTAAAACATGTCGAATGACTTGACATATACTATTTTCATTGGACTGATGTGTACCTGGTTCCAAAATGCAAGAACATAGTAGTCTCCATAAAACAAACAACAACAACGTAAGAAAATGTTAGCACTTACATCATATCTTGGTAGTGCCTAGACGTTTATATTTGTCTCAGAAATTCATTGTATCACATGTGTTAGATCTAGTGGCATAGATTTTGTTAGATTTCATGAGTTTTTATTTTCCATAAACTACTATCCTTTCTATGAATAAGAAACATTTTTATTTTCTGCATAGAATCTCAATATCATTTTTTTTTCTTTCCCTTGCTTTTGTTCACGGTCTCAAATTTCTGGTACACAGTGAGGATGAAGGTCTTTCTCTTGTTCTGATCTTACTGGAAAGGCATTTACCATTAATTTTGCCTTTAATTATAAGGTCAGTTGTACATTTTGCATACATTCATGCATTGCTTGTTTACTGCTGCTGTAACCAATTAGCACAAATTTCCTAATGTTGAAAAATTCTAATTTATTATCTTACAATTAAGAAGGATCTCACTGGGGCAAAAATCAAGGTGTTGACAAGGCTGTGTTTCTTCTGGACACTCTAGAGGTGAATGTATTGTCTTGCTTTCTCTAGTTTCTAGGGTCCACCAATATGCCTTCTGTTGTGGCCTCTGTCTTCTTTCTTAGGGGGTCACCCCACTGGTTCTCTCTTTTCTGACTTCCTCCTCCATTTAAAAATGCTCTTCTGATCTAACTGTTTGCCCTTGAATTATCCCCATGTCCCAAAGTCAGAGAATTAGCAATGTTAATTTCCTTTGTAACTTTTTCTCCCCTGCCTGTAAGGTAATGTATTCACAGGTTCCAGGGATTAGGAGGTGAGCAATTTGAGAGTTGTATTATTCTTACCACATTGGTTTATATCAGTCAGAGTAGTCAGAGTAAGTTCCTTTTTATTCCAGTTTTATGAGTTTTTCTCATGACTTTATAAATATCAGAGTATTTCAAATGTATTTTTCTGTATCTACTAACATGATATTGTTTTTAGTTTGTCAATAAGATTATTAAATGATTTTTAATGTTTGATAATGATCATGGTTATATGTGCTTATTATGTATTGCTGGATTCTATTTACTAAACTTTCATGACATTTTTGTATCTATATTCATAAGAGATAATGAACTAGAGTTTTCTTTTCTTACAATATTTTTATCTGTTTTGGGTGTTAGGGAAATGTCCTCATGGAATAAGTGTTCTATTCTCTTTAATTTCCTGGATTTCTGTTGAATTGCTATACTTTCTTTCTGTAAATATTTGATATAATTTTCAAGCAGAAAAATTTTAGGTTAAAGTGTCTTTGTGGAAAAAATATTAAGTAAATTTCAGTGCTTTTAGTAGGAACAGAATATTCTGGCTATTTCTACTTTAGTAAACTTCAGAGTGTGGCTCATTCAAGAAAATTTCAATTTTGAACTTGTCGAATTTATTTAATTAAAGTTGTTCATAATATTTCATCATGGTCTATATGCATCTAAAGATTTTCTTTTGCTTGCTTTTAAATTTCTGATTCCCTGTATTGATAATTTGTGAATCTCGCCCTTTTTTTTTCCTGAGGAGTTTGGCTAGAGATATTTAGTTATTTAGTTAGTTATTTTTCAGTACTGGGGATTGAACTCAGGGGAAGTCTATCTCTAAGCTACAACCCAGTCCCATCTTTTATTTTGAAATAGGGTCTCATTAATTGAGGAGGGCCTCACTAAGTTGCTGAGGCTGGCCACGAACCTGCAATTCTCCTGTCTCAGCCTTCCAAGTACTAAGCATGTGCCACCACTCCTGGCTTGAGATTTTTAGATTTATCAATTTTATTGATTTTTCACATAATCTTGCATAATCTCATTCTCCATTGTTTTTATTTTATTGCTTTCTATTCTGATCATTATTATTTTCATCTTATTGCTCTATTTTGGGGTTTTATTTGTTTCTCTTATCTTGAGGTTGAAGTTAAAAGCACTGATCTGAAGTTTTCGTTCTGTACTACCATGATATTTCCCCTAGGAATTGCATCTCACAAATTCTGAAATGTTGTGCTTTTCCTTCATTCTGTTTAAAATATTTTCTAATTTCTCTTTTTCTTTCTTTGACACATCTATTACTTAGAAATGTATTGTTTCTTTTCTATATATTAAGGATTTTTATAGATCACTCTTTTATTTGCTTTTTACTTAATTCCTTATAATCAGATTACTTCCTATGATTATAATCCTCTTCAGTTTGTTGAAAGTTGATTTGTAGTCTACCATGCCAAATGTTTCATGCATACTTATAAGAACATGTGAAAAAGTTCTTAACACATAAGAAAATGTGTTTCGCCATTGTTGGTTGGAGTACTCTACAAATGTTACTTAGGTCATATCGGTTGGTATTGATACCAAGTTAGTTGGTATTGATATCAGATAAATGTGTCCTATTTGCTTTTATTATAAAAAGACTTTTAGAAGACAAAAGGGGATAGATTTCATTTATTGACAAGGGAGCCAGCTTTAGAACTATTACAAATCAGCAATCATATAGTTTATATGTGTTATTTTTGGTTATATTTTAACTTGTGTTTTTACAGATAATTTAACCCAAAGTCTAATTGTGCTATTTATAAAAAATAAACAAGACAACAAGAAAAGCTAAATAAAGCAGAATGACCATGAAATGGTTTGGTTTTGGGATGTCCCCAGCCCTCATGGAAACTGGTGGCAATGTTGGAAGCAGGGCTTGATTTATCTGGGTGGTGGCCCAGGCCTATAGGGTGTGGCAGGAGAAGGTGGGTCCCTGGGGCTGCTGCTTTGGGGATTATATATGGTTCCTCCTCCCCTGAGCTTTTTCTTGCTTCTGGCATCCATGTTGTGAGAACAAAGCTTTGCACTCTTCCCCTCTTCACTTCCTGCCATCGCCATGCCCTGAGATCCATTGTACCCGGGCTCACATAGACTGAACCCCAATACCTCCAAGGAAAACTGAGCAAATATATCTTCCTTCCTCTAAGTTAGCTGGTCAAGTCTTTGAATTATAGTTGTGAAAATGCTAATACAGACCATAATTTAATAATCTATGTAAAATTAATTTCCCAGGAACACCCAGTTATAGGTCATTTACACATCTCTCCCCTTGATTCTCCTCTACCCTAAAACAATTACTTCTCATTAATGTCCCGTGACTAACACTACCAAGTAACCAGAGACAGAAACTTGGTTATTATCCCTGGTACTTCTTTATCCTTTTGTGATTTGAGAGCATTACACTTAAGAATCCACTCAATATCCTTTGATAAATGAACAAATTTATCCCTAATTTCATAGTATATAATCCTGGTTTCTAGATTTTTCATTTAACAAAACTTCACTGTGAAATAATTTGGGGTTACAACCCTTAGTGTTTACTGTCTTATATCCACCATCTTTCTCAATTGATATCAATTATTGATTATTCCAGAGTGTGCTATATCCTGTTTTAAAGTGTAACATCTTCACGTTTTCTTGAATAATTGTAGGGATTCTGCATATTCCACATGAGAGGTTGGTGGGATTGATTCACACCACTTCCATTACTTATTAGTCTTACATTCTCTATCACATCCTGGAAAAGAATCCCAAGACAAGTGGAAGATTGTATGTGCCAGGATTGTATCTTTACCTGGATAGTACAAAGTGACTTGGTAACTCTTCCTGGGAGACTCTTCCACCAGATGGGCCACAAGGCAAATCTCTTTCATCTCTCCGTATCAGTGATTACGTGCTGGGGCATCAGAGAGGACTTTCCATAACATGCTTCCCACAACAAACATCCCCCATGTACTATCATTTTCTAAGTTTCTACCTTTACTTTTTTAAAATTGGCATTTGTTCTCTTAAAGGAGAAGAAAAACCTATTTCCTTTACTTATTTATTTTTGGCCATGCCACTGAAAGGTAAAAATACATGAAGACATGGATTTTTAAGACTTCAGTATCTACACTAATGACCTGACATGGTCATTCTTCTTAGAAAATGAATCCAGTCAAAGCAAATGTCTTCCGACTTCAGAGAACGATGCCAACCCAGAATGGAGATCATTTGACCGTATGTCGATTTGGATTATTTGGATCATAGAGATAATTTACTTGACTAGAAGAATAACATCCAAATTTGCACTTCCTCATGTAATTCAAAAGTTCACAAAAAGTATAATTTAAAAAATTATGAAGCCAAATCTGTGTCTTAAAATACTAAAGTTTTCCCTTAAAGTGAAGAAGCTTTAACTCCAGTTCCTACAAGATTCAGGCAAGAAACAAGTTCAAAGGTCAGGCAGAAGGTAGGGCAATGACACAGGAGGATGACTTCTTGACTAAATAGGCGCAGTGGATGAGCAGTAGCACGTGCTTGCTACGTGGGAAGGAATGTGACATGCTGCCAAATGTTTCAGCTGCTGGCAAGAAGTCAGAAACGTGGATACCAGTCCAATGTCTCTAGAGAGTCAAGCTGCAGAGGTCACCACTACACCTTGTAAGTAGAACAAACACTGAAGAGGACTATTGCCCACAGGTCACCGGTTTCTAGTCACAGAGCTAAACGCTCCCATTATTTTCATTATGGTCATTTTAGAATCATTTTTACTTAGATACACATGATTTGAGAAGCATCACAAGAAATCATATACAAAACTCACTTTTGCAGTTACTATTAGGATAATTAAGTGGTATTGCTTATAGCCTTAAAATACACTGTGTGGAAAATTTAACCCAGTCCTTGCCAATTTTCTCCTCAGAAATTGATGTATTTCCATCCTAAAAAGACTATGAAATAAGGGATAAGGAAAGTTCTATTTTGCAATGGCTGCAGAGAAGTTATATTTATTCATATCAAGCAAATCTATGGATATGATATCATGGATTTTAGATGGCTTCAATTTATTGCATGACTACATTCAAATTCAAATTATGATTTAATCCAAATAACCATCCAAAGTGTGATTTTGTTATTATAACATTGCTAAGAATAACACATGTATCTGTAGCTGTATGAAGTGTGAAATCCAACTTTGAAAGCAAGGCATGGTCTGTTTGCTCATATGGTATATTACTTACTAGTACACTGAGAAGTGTCTGGCATATAATAACATCTCAATAAATATTTGTGAATGATTGAATCAATTAAGTTGCAGATCATGTGCTTACTAAATGTTTAATACTATACGAAATACCTCAGAATTTGTGGATTTTTACATGTGTCTCAATTTTCATTTTATAAATGATAAAATTAAGACTCAAAATATTCTAAAATCTGTCCATTGTCACACAACTAGGAAAGTAGTGTTCCTCTCAAAGCCTGTGATATTGCCATTATTCTATCATTAAGAAAATGATGTTAAATCACATGCATTAGATGTTTGTTGAACTTATCATTAGTTACTTAAACTCTTTTTCTGCATGTTTATGTCAAAAATATAATGAAGAGAAACCATGTCTTTTTGAACAATGGTTCCTAAGGAAAATTACATTAAACAAGTTAATGAAATCATGTTAGAATTCATGGTAGTAGTAAGATATTGTGAAAATGAAAAACATGATTATAACTATATACTTTATCTTTTAATGACCCTTGTATTTTTAATAACTAACCATTTCTTTCAATTTATAAGACCATTCTTTATTGTGCTACTTTCACATTTCTGAAAATAATTGTGCTTATTAAATTTCTATTGGTAAACAAAAGGCTTAATATATTTCTACATTGCCAATAGAAATACCAACACCAAATTCTAATTAAGATGTATGAAGAAGATCTTGAACCACAGTTATATATACCAATACCTGCTTTATAGTGAGGGACAACAGGATAGAGAATGTGACTGGACAGAGAAATCCTGATAAATCTAGTGGGTCACTCCTAAATCTTTACTTTGAAGATTTACTGCAATGAATAAAAAGATACTAAAACCACAGAGGTCTGAAAGGATTTTGGTCACAGAAAATCTGATGTAACCTGGGCATTGTTTTTACTTCTATATTTTAGTAATGGTACAGTAATATTTTTAATATTAAGGAGGGGGAATTTTAAGAAAAAGTTCTGAATTTACTTCTAATACCAAATATACAAAGAGGACTTACTTGTTGGGATAATAGATATTGGGGGAAATTTAATTAATGTCACAGTGTTTAATTACTATTTCATCATAGTAAAATTCATGTTTAAGTCATACTTAGATTGCAAACACTTGAAACTTGGCTATAAATTTTGTGCATGTTTTGTTATAGAAAGTGATGCTATTGGTTTAAAGTATAAATCTCAATAAACATTCATTGTGACTTTTAAAACTTGAAGTTGAAAGTATGCATGTTCTAAACAAAAAGCAGATGATTAACTTATAAATAAAACTGAATTTACTGGGACACTTTAATATATATATATAGATAGATAGATAGATAGATAGATAGATAGATAAATAGATATCTTAATATTCTAGAAAGATTAAAAAAATAATAAAATTAGATATTTCATTTTAAATATTTATTCTTACTTGGAAAATGACAGAAAACTGTAATTATATGGACTCTGGAAGCAAATTATTTAGGTTTAGATTTTGCAATGCTACCTACCTGCCATATGAATTTGGTCAAGTAATGTAACCTTTCTATGGACTCAATCTCATCTTTAAAATGGAAAAATAATACAAACTCTATAAATAATTCCTATGAGGATAATAGAAGAAGGTGAAATAAAACACCTCACAAAGAATTTAGTATTGTGCTTGTCACAGAGTGATCATTCAACAAATGTGTCTATTACTCTAAACTCACTATTCCTTGTGAGTACCCTTCAGGACCTTCAGCAAATTTTACTTGATCCGAAAGAATAATGACTGTAAAGTAAAGGTCTGAATTATTCACTTTCTATTTCTCTTTTTTCTTAAAAAATTTAGTTGACAAGTAGAAACTGTACATGTTTATGATATGCACATGATATTTTTATATATGGACCTTGTGGAGTGGTTAAATCAAGTTCCTTGTATGTTTTACATCACATAGTTGTAATACTTTTGTGCTATGAATACATAAAAATCTACTAGCTTAGAGATTTTCAAGTATGTAATAAATAAATCAGTAATTTGTTAATATGAAGTACAATAGATCACTTGGACTTATTCCTTTGTTCCAGCTGAAACTTTGTGTCCTTTGAGCAGTATCTCCTCAATTCCCCCTCCTCCAAATCTCTAGTAACCACTGTTCTACTCTCTGCTTCTGTAATTTCAACTCTCTTACATGGATATATTCAGTGTATAAGTAATATCACACAGTATTTGTTTTTCTGTGACTTATATCATCTAGAGTTATGTCCTCCAGGTATATCTCTGTGTATGCAAAGGCCAGGATCCTTCTTTTGTAAGCCTGAATGGTATTCCATTGTGCATGTACACCTTGTTTTCTTTATTCATCAGATGACAGACACTTACATTGGTTCTATATCTTGGTTACTGTGAATAATGCTGCAATAAACATCAGAGTGCAAATGCCTCTGACATACTGATTTTATTTCCTTTGTGTTTATGCTCAGTAATGGGATCGCTGGCCATTTTAAATTTTTGAGAAATTTCTATACTGTTTTCCATGATGGCCATACTTCTATACATTCTCATCAACAGTGTCAAAAGCTTCCCTTTCATTCACCTCTTTGTTAACACTTCTCCTTCACCTTTATTAGCAGTAGTCTTTCTGAGAGGTGAGGCAACAGCTGATTGTCAGTTTCACCTGTATTTCCCCCAGGCTTGGTGACTCTCAGTATTTTTTTTTCAGATACATTTTGGCCATTTGTATATATTTGAGAATTTTCTGTTCAGATGGTTTGAGCATTTGTTAATTAATTGTTTTCTTACTATTGAGTTGTTTGAGTTTCTTATATATATTGGATATTAACCCCTTACCAAATGTATGGTTTGTAAATATATCCTCTGTATTAGTCAACATTCTCACTGCTATAATCTAAAGACTGACATGATTTCCTTAGGCATTTTGGGATTCAGTCCATGTGAGGCCAGGGACAGAGGATCTCAGGGCATGGAGGTAGGAAGCAGTGAGAGGGAGCAAGGGGAGGAGAACCATATATAATCCCCAAGGCTGCACCCAAGGTAAAGGATTCACCTCCTTCAGCCACACCCTACCAGCTCAGGCCACCACCCAGGTAAACCCATTACAATGGATTTATCCACTACTGAGATTATAACTCTTATGACTTAACTATATCGACCCTGAATATTAATAAATGAGCTCTTTAGGGAACCTTCTATAGCTAACCATAACATCCTCCCATTTCATACATTGTCTCTTCATCTACTAATTGTTTTACTTTTAGTTTGATGTCACCCTGTTTGCTTAATTTTGGTTTTCGTCACCCATCCTTTTGTGTCATATAAAATATATGATTGCTCAGCTCAGTGTCATAAGAGTTTTGCCTTTGTATTTTTTCCTACTAGTGTGATGCCTTCAGCTTGTTCCTTCTGGTCAAGACTGTTTTGGTTATTTTGGGTCTTTTGTGTTTCCATGCCAATTTTAGCATTTTTAAAGTTATTGTAAAAATGTCAATTGCATTAATCAATAGATCACTTCAGGTAGCATGGACATTTTAATAATACTAATTTTTCCAATCCAAGAACACAGAAAATCATTTCATTTAGTTTTATCTTTTTATCAGTGTTATAGAATTGTTATTATGTAGATCTTTCCTCTTAAATTAATTTTCAAGTATTTTATTTTTTGTGATTGTTACGAATGGGATTATTTTCTTGATTGCTTTTTTGCCCTGTTCACTGTTAGTGCATAGAAACATGTTGATTGTTGTGTGTTGAGATTGTATACTGTGTTGTTACTAAATGTTTTTATTAGATTTTAAGTTTTGTGTTGGAGTCTTCTCAGTTTTCTGTATGAAATTATGTTGTCCACAAACAATTCAACTTCTTTCTAATTTGAATGCCTTTTGTTATTTGCCTCGTTGCCCTGTGTTAAAATTTTAACTTTGATTGTTTATTGTTTTCCACATATCTTTGAAGTGTTTCTCCACATTTTCTTGAAGCTTTCTGATCTGACTTAAAAAATTATTTTGGGTTTTTCATTAGGCAATCCATATATCTCTATTTCTTTTGGATAAGCTAATAGGAAATTACCATGTCCTTTTGGTGCTGATCTGTCTCCTTGATTTTTTCTTTTCTATTTTTTTCTTTTGTTGATGTCTGCACATTTGATGAATGATTTACATCTTCCAGTTGTTACTGGTTAATTTCACTGTGAAAAGGTCCTCCCCTAGCGATGCTGATACTAGTGAAAATGCAGGTGTGTATCCCATGCTTCCCCTGTCTGCTGAGACTAGTGTCAATGGCAACTCCACATATCCTCAGTAGTCATTGCTGTGGATGTCTTTAGCAAGGGTTGTTGGCCACTTCAGTGGCAATGCCTGCTGAAGTCCTCCTAATTTCTCATCAGGGAAGTCATGGCTAAGGGGATCCCTCTTGGCACTGGGTTTGGCAGCAGCCCCACTGGCAGTGGCATGGTGTCTGATGAGTGGTACCTGCTGAGTAGCCATGGAGCTGAGACCTGAATGGTGATGTGAGTGGAAGGACTACTGATCTGGGATCTGGGGTAATAATGGTCCTAGTTTGCAGTGTCAAGGCAGCTTGACTGCGGTGTTAGTGAGTGCATATAAATTGCAGGTGTTTGGGAAGCAACCAGAGAGCCAGGAATGGGAGGACATGTGTGCCCACAGTTACAGTGGCTCTGGCGTTGTGATAGGGTCTAGCTCTTTATGGCCGCTGAGTTAGTGCCTCTAGCACTTGATAGACCTTAGCTGTATCTAGGCCTGGGGTATATAATCGCTCCCACTGATGATGGCTCTGGTGTCAGAAATAATCAGTGCAACCCCAGAGTCCAGGTCTGGCGTGGGAGAACTCCAGAGGCAGCCCTGGCTCTAAGACTAAGATGAGAGAGGTAGAAGCTCCTTTTGCAAAGCAGATGGACACCAGCTGCTTCATAGGGAGTACTGGAAGTGTGGACAGTCATGTGTCCCTCTCTAAGTTTCCTCAACAGGGAAACTAGGGATTATGCTAGGGATAATGGTTTTAGCATTTGGCTAAAACTGATGGCTTCTGTCTTTGTTCTTTATTCCTAACCATCTCCTGGCATTTCGGTTAAGCTTATATTATCAGCAATACTTTCTGTGTGGATATTCTGGTTTTGTTTTTGTTTTTCTTCCCATTGTTTTCCTACAAATTCTTTAATGAGACTTTAAGTCCTGACCTGGCTGTTTGCTTTTTGTGTAGCTATGTATATTGTTGTTGTTTTTTTTTTTTTTTTTTGAGGGGTATGATTGCTGGTATCTCCTACTCCACCATCTTGGTAATGTAACACCTCCTTCTGTTTTGTTTTTTTTTTTTTGGCGGTACCGGGGATTGAACGCAGGGGCATTCTACCTCCACGCTACGCCCCCGGCCCTATTTTTTATGCTTTATTTTGAAACCGGGTCTCACGAAGTTGCGGAGGGCCTCACTAAGGAGAGAGAGAGAGAGAGAAAGAAACAGGGAGAGAGAGAGAGCGAGAGCTAAGGCTGGCCACGAACCCGGATCCTCCGGTCTCCGCCTCCCAAAGTACTGGGATTACAAGCGTGCGCCACCACGCCCGGCACCCTCCTTCTGTTTTAATGTGTGTTTATAGCTGCTAATTACATGCTCAAATTCATGAAGTGCTGAATCATAATCAATATGATCACTTTAAAATCTATACCTATAATTGCAGTATGAAAAATAACCTATTTAGTCACTTTTTTCTTTGATACATTTCAGACCATACATAGGAAAACACTTGGTATCTAGTAAATTCAGAAGAGGAATGACTGAAAAGGTATGTGTATGTGTTCGTGTATATGTATGTAATATGTTAAAACTCAGATAAATCAATACATCTTAAGATAACTAGAGAATAAAAGCAGGACACAACAGTTTGATAAAACCCTTATCACTTGGACTTTTCTTCAATAACATAATTTTTGCCTTCCATCACATTACTAACACATACATTATTTAATAATTAAACAAGATCACATATAACACTATATGTTCATTTATTTAAAGCAAATATTAAAATGTTTTAAAGAAATAGTTTTCAAGGCATTAAATTACTTTGAGATGCAAAACATGACATATAAAACTCTTATTTTTGTGGATGAAGTCATTGTTTACCAGAATTCAATCAATTACATTCATTTATCTTGCAAAAGAAACACTCTGGACTCTGGTAAACAGTAAATAGCTCATTTTAACTTTGAAAAGGTTACAAAAGCTGCCATGCTGTGCTACAAAGAAACATTTAATTTGGTGGAAAAGCAAAACAGAGATAATCTTTACCAACAACTCTTGCAATTTCCCTTGCAATGTCTGAGAGGATTTTAAATATATTTTAAGTTATAATTATTAACTCATACTAATTGTACAGATTAATGGGTTTTTCTGTGACATTTCCATACACGAATACATTTTGCTCTGTTCTAATCCCCCTTCCCTAATACGCTTTCTTGCCCTGAGAGACTTTTTTTCAAATAGCTTAAAAAAAATAAAACTAGGATAAATGCTGATCCCTGTTGAGGTTAGACAGTGCAGTGGAGTGTTATACAGAGAAAATTTATTGGCATTTTAGTTGTGGAAATGGGCTCTATATTCCTGAGGAATGCAGCTGTAAAATTCTAAAGGTAAATTGAGCTAAAGGAATTTCTTCCCACTACCCAAGTCAAACAAGTTAGAGGCATATTCAAATTGCAGTTTGAATCATTTCTAACTGGCTATTGTCATGATGTAATGTACCCTTTGCAATTTCAGTATGCTTTTTCATTAGGTTTTCAGGCTTAATTTGAGAAAATTTATGCATATTTAAGGCTCAGAGCACCTGGTCTATGACTAAGCCTTGTATCAATATAAACAATTGAACTGTTTGATGAGAGGAGCATGCTTCTGGATTTAGTTGGCATTTCCTGACTATGACTGCCAATTGCTAGTGGGCCTGGCTGGTTGGACACCCTGACAATGCTTCCATGTATATACACTGTCTTTTAACCTACCTGTATCTTACTCTGCTTTGAGTGTGAGTTTTCAAAGTTGTTCCAAAGCCTAAATAACATAGGAATTTAAAGTAACTTAGAGCAGTTTTAGGAACAAAATGTACGTATTCAGAGTGGTTTCATACCCTAAATGCGATAGAATTTGACAGAGTAATTTAGAATAGTTTTAAAAACATAGTATTTAAAGACTGTATTAGTTCCTATCTCTGTAAAGATTTTTGATGTCAAAAATTAGATGAATAAGACCATGTGGAAAGATCTTCAAGAATTTATAAAACTAAAAGTAAAATACTAATTTGGGATGGTTACGATTAATGATATGTATGGTTTATCTATCAACTTCCATGTTTACATTTTCTACATATGGAATATCAATTCCCTAAAGAAAAATTCAAACTTATTTTCTCATAGATATGTTGATTAAAGGGATTACACAATGGTGTTACTGACAGAATTTCTTAGCCATGATCTAATTTAATATTTATACCAATAGCATGGACTAGATAGATACTAGTGTACCATTTACAGATTCAAATAGAAAAGAAATCATTCAACTCTCCTTTTCCTGAACTGTTCCTTTGTTCATTTCCCTCCTTCTGAAAGACAGTTAGAGGGTCAGGAGCTTCAGCACCATTGAGAAGCTGGTGGGAAATGCAGAGTCTCAGGCCCTCTTAAAGAACTACTAAAAAAGAACCAGCCTTTTAAGTAAGATTCATGAGTGATTCATATGAACATTAAAGTAAATGTAATATTTATATGATCTGGAAGAAAATATTCATCTCTGACATTAAACCTTGATTCTTTATACTATGTCACAAAACTCATTCACAATTTATAAATGCCCTTGTTTTTTTTTTATTTTTTCTGGGCATAGAAGTGGGTCATCTTCTTATACTGTGTTTATCCTACCAGGAGACATATTACTAACTAGTATTCTCTGGACTATATAATGCAAAAGAAAGTATAAAACTGTACTCAATTATAGGAATATGAAGAATATTCAATTGAATGCTTTAATAGAGATGAAAAATTAAGTGATGGTACTACTAAATGTGAATCAATATACTGGTTATCCAACTGCAAGTTCTATCACTTTCATAAGACCGGTGAAACAGAAAGCTTACATGTGAAATTAGGCAAAGTGACTTCATTACTCAAAAATAGGCAACTCTGGACAGTAGAAGCCTAGGGTTCAGGGTGGGCTGTTCCCCCACAGCTCACAATAGCTGCCCAGGTGGATGGAATCTTACAACACGTGCTCCATGATGCACCTCAGCTAAGAAATCCCAAAAGCAGTCTGCTCTGGATTTTTCCACAGCAGGTGACTGGGGATCGCTGGGCTGAAGCACTGCAGGATGTCTTGTTCTATGAGGGACAGGAATAGAGACTGGACCATTTGTTCCCTATTTCAGAATGTTGCAATCTCAGCTCTTACTATAATTATACTTAAGATCTGTAAATGAGAAAGGGAGAAAAAGGTTAGGATAGTCAAAGCCATGTACAAACTTACACTAAGATGAAAAAATTAATTACAATCAGTTGAATAAATGAAAAAATGTGAAGAAAATATCACTTGAATTTGAAATTGAAGTTGAATAAAATATAACTAGGAAGAGTTTCCTAGAGTGAAGTTTTGTGAGCAAAAGTCCAGACATATGGGAAAGGGATTTTGTTTTGCTTTTGCTGTTGTTCTTGGTAAGTAAGCAGTCTTTTTAGCTGAAATGTATTACAAAATTGGAGATTAAAAATTAAAATTGGAGCCAGGCATGGTGGTTCATGCCTGTAATCTCAGTACTTGGGAGGCTGAGACAGGAGGATCACTGGTTCGAAGCCAGCCTCAGTTACATAGTGAGGCTCTCAGCAACTTAGCAAGACCCTGTTTCCAAATAAGAAATAAAATAGGGCTGAATGTATGGCTCAGAGGTAGAGTGCCCCTGGGTTCAATCGCTACCACCACCACAAAACAAAATAAAACAAAATAGAACTGGAAAAATAAACTGTGATATTATGAAGAGGCCAGAAAGCTGTCTTAGGGTGTTTTTATTTCATTAGGTATTGTGATTCATGAGCAATTTTCATGAGAGACATTTTTTGGTTATAACAAGGTTTCTGAAAGATGTCTCCATCATTTGAAGGAAAGGTTTTTATGAAGGAAAGAAAAACCTGGAAAAATTATCCCATAAATAATTCAGGATAAGAATGAGGATTGTGGTATGAAGAGTAGATAAAACTTTATTAACTGAAAATTTTGGAGATGTGATCTACAAGACTGGATGATAACAAGATACGATAAATGAAGGAGAATATAGAGTAAAAGTTAACTACAGTCTTTTAGTCCTGCTTGAGAGAAAATAGACCATTAATCAAAATTACAAAACCACAAAGAGAAACAGCTTTCATTGGAACATATCGATATAAGTTATTCCACATTGAGTATATGGTTATATGTGTCCATAACATAATGGATGAGGAGATAATAAGATTTTTTATATGTATCTGAGAGTTATCAATACAGAAAATGTAGCAGAAAATGTGGAAGTGGATGAGATTCTAGTGGGACTGAAGGAGAGAGGTTAGGATATATTTACTCTCTGTTTTAGACAGTATTTTCACTGCTGTGATCCCAAATACCTGACAACTGCAACTTAGAGGAAGGAAGATTTATTTGCTCACAGTTGTGGAGGTTTCAGAGGTTTTAGTATGTCAGGTCAGATCATGTCTATGGAACTCAGGCCAGGGTGGTGAGAAGCAGAGAGAGAACAAGGGGCAGGGATAAGGGATATATATATATATATATATATATATATATATATATATATAGTCTCTATTGCCACACACCCCCAGTGACCTACCTCCTCCAGACACACCGTACCTGCCAACATTAACACCTAATTAATCCATTAATCCATCTGTGGATTTATCCAGTGATGAAGCTAGACTCCTCACAATTTAATTATACAATCTCTAAACATTTTTGCCAATACATGAGCTCTTCCAGGGGACATTCTATATGCAAACTGTAACACTCTTCTTTGCTCTTTACTGGCTATAGTGTTATCACCATCTCAATCAAAAATATTATTGATTTTTGAACCTCATTTCACTTATTTTGTCATTTTTTTGGACATAAATAGGTAGGTACACTCCAATATCCATTCTCTTTCATCTCCTGTCTTACCTGTAACATCAAAAAAGCCTGCCACTTTCCCCAAACCAAAACATGTTTTTTCACCTTCCTTTGCAATGGATGCTGTTATCTAACAAAACTTTTCACCAAAAGATAAAGATGAAAGCCGGGCATGGTGGTGCACGCTTGTAATCCCAGTACTTGGGAGGCTGAAACCGGAGGTTCCAGGTTCGCGGCCAGCCTCAGCTACTTAGTGAGGCCTCTGCAACTTAGTGAGACCTGGTTTCAAAATAAAGTATAAAAAATAGGGCCGGAGGTTTAGCTCGGAGGTAGAACGCCCCTGGGTTCAATCCCCGGCACCGCAAAAAAAAAAAAAAAAAAAAAAAAAGATAAAGATGAAAGTTACTAGGAGCCCTTTAAAGAAAATTAATCAATTTTACATAAATATTATTTGTGCTTGGCATTCTCCCTTATAAAATATCAGCTTAATGACTGGATCCCTTACCATCTTCTTGCAAGTATGAAAATGAGGATAGGAAGAAGATCCAAGATGGCATTGGAGGAAGGACCCCTAGACGAGCCTGTCTCGAACTCATCTCAGCAGCTCTGAACTGAGCAACATATCACATCCCATACCAACTTCATGGGAGACAGGAACTTATATCTGCAAGGCCACATGTCAATACAAAGGCTGAAAAAAGAGAAAAATGCTATTAACCAGAGAAGCAAGAACAATAGACACAGATTGCACTGGTCTGCAGGAAGAGTTGGTAGATCAAGCGGTGGCAGCCTGAGATGATGGGCCAAGTCGGTGCAGACAGGAAAACTTAGAAGAACCAAAAACTTAAAATTAGCAACCTGAGACTGACTTCACAGGCATTGGGACCACTAGACACAGAACTCCACAACCCCGCGACTACAGGATCAGAAAGGACAACCATAGCCACTTAACCAAGCCATCGCACACCTGATCCACCACGCAGGCCAGTCCAACAACAAAGATGACTACCAGAAACCACCAGCACGGAAACAGGATTGCTGTGAGGCCAGTGACATTGAAAGTGACCCACATCTCTCCACCTGCAGCTGCTCCGTCAGCAATCTGGGGCATGATCCCCAGCGGAGTCCATCATGATCGTAAGTTAAGGGGCCATCCCTGTGCGACACCACACCATGGGCCCACAGGGTCTTGTGTAGCAAGGAAATAGACTCGCACAGTCCTGAGACTTTGTAAAACACTTTGGCAGAGGTGGGGTGGGGGCTACTGTCTTAGAACAGAATAGGCAGACAGCCCCTAAAGTCTTCCAGGTGGGAGGGAACTACAGCCCACAGTTTAGAGAGCTCTACTAGGAATTCCAGGGACCATTACAGGGCACCCAGCCATGGTGACTGGGGGAAATATCTCAGCCCACTGAGGCACAAGCTCAGAAAGCAACAAACTTGTGCCTGGCCATGGACATTGCAAACACCAATACCAGAGGCCAGAGAGAATGCAAGTGATTGCAGCCACCAGAATAGCAGAGGAATCCCCAGGGCTAAAAGAACTGAACCACCCAAACCCCAGGCTTGGAACTGTACAATCTCTCCCTGCTAATCCCTGGTCCTTGGGCAGAAAGAATAGGTAATGCCATCTTGCTCAGGCTGCACCTGGAAGCCAAGAGGCCAGAGGCCTATGAGGACCTTACATGATCGTAGTTACAGGCTGGGAGCTGGATAGTCCCTCTGCCAGCAGAGTTTATACCAGGCAAGCATGATCACCAGTGACTGACAGTACCTTGCATGATCTCAACAAGCAGATCAGGGGCGGTGTCCCAGGGGCCATGAAAGTGCAGCGAATCGAGCCACAAGCTTAGAACATAGCAATCGCTGACTTTGCTGAGCCTAAGCCCACCAGCCACAGAGGCTGGAGGTCAGTGCTCTGCAGTATCATGGGCTTAAACTCAGCAGAGAAGCAGTGGTGGCTGTGGGGCATTAATTCCCAACCAGCTGGCTGTAGGCTCTAAACAGAATAGCATAGTCTCTAGCCCAGCAGAGTTTGGGCCTAGAGAGCACGGCAGCTGGCAGCAAATCAGAGACTCCTTTTCGCCTACACTAAGAAATGTATCTAGTTAAAGAGGCTCTGGGGCTCAAACTCAAGAGATTGATTATGAGTCAGATCGGTAGAGGCAAATATATACTCCCCAGCATAGACCTTATTATATAGGGAAAACTAATAGACACAGGTTTTACACACAAGAGGAAGAAGATGCCAAGGCAACAGAAACACAAAATTGAGACCACTGAAAATGTGAGAATGAGGAACAGAGAGGAAATAATAAACTCTCACAATACGACAAGAGAGCCTACTGATCTGCAGGAAATGCAAGATGGAGAATTCCAAGTTCTGATTTTAAAAATGATGAAAGTTCTCAAAGAAAGCATACAGGAGATGAAGGATGAAATTGAGACTCTAAGAATGAATCATAAAGAAACTTTGAATGAAATGAAGGAGTCAATAAATGAATTGAAGACCGCAATAAAAAAACAACTCTGGTTGGCTTGACTGCATGGAAAACAGGGTATCACTCCTGGTAGACAGTTAATTCAAAATGGAAAACACCATCAATGATATACAGATCTTACAACAACACACTCTAACCATCCAAGAAATACAAGACAATACAAGACATCCTAATTTAAGGATAAAAGGCATTGAAGAAGGTTTAGAAGTACAGACCAAGGGTATCAGAAACCTCTTGAGAGAAATAAGTTCAGAGAATTTTCCAAACATTGAAAAAGACGTGGATATTCACATACAGAAAGCATACAGAACACCATTAAGACAATACCAAAGAAGGACCACTCCACACCACATAATAATCAAAATGACTAACATAGAGGCCAAGGAAAGAATATTAAAAGCAGCAAGAACAAAAGAATGGGTGACATACAGGGGCAAAACAATTAAAATCACTCCAGACTTCTCACCCCATGTCAGGGACGCCAGGAGGAATTGATATGAAGTACTCCAGACCCTAGAAGAAAACAAGTTGTGATCAATACTGATATATTCCGCAAAGCTATCATTCACAATTAATGAAGAAATAAAAATGGTCCAAGACAAGCAAATACTTAAAGAATTCATAAGGACCAAGCCAGCACTAGAGTACATCTTAAAAGAAGTAAAACACAAAGAAGAAAAAACAAGCAAATTTCAGAACCAGAGAAGAGGTGAACTCCACCAGGTGGGCAACTAAGCAAGGAGATTCAACATTCACATCAAAGAGAAAATAGAACTCAAAATGACAGGAAACAAAAATCATATCTCAATTATAATATTGAGTGTCAAAGGACTTAACTCTCCAATTAAAATGCATAGATTGGCAATGTGGATTAAAAGATATAACCCAATTATATTCTGCTTACCTTCTAGCCAAAGCTACTCATATGCTAAAGGTGAAAGGATGGAAAAAGATATACCATGCAAATGAGGATCAAAAACAAGCAGGGGTAGCAATGCTTATATCTGACAAAATAGACTTTAAGCTAAAACACATCAGAAGAGACAAAGCGGGACACTTCCTACGAATAAAAGGAACAATCCAACAAGAAGAAATAATGATAGTAAACATTTATACCCCAAATGTGGGTGCACCCACATTTGTAAAACAAAGTCTGTGGGACATCAGGTCTCAAATAGACCCAAATACAATAATATTGGGAGACTTCAACACACTACTCATACCACTAGATCGATCTTCCAGACAAAAGATGAATAAAGACTCTTCAGACCTAAAGAAAACTACAGATCAAATGGATCTAATAGACATATACAGAATATTTCAACCCACAACAGGTGAATACACCTTCTTCTCAGCTACCCATACAACCTTCTCCAAAATAGACCACATCCTGGGCCACAAAGCAAGCACCAGCAAATTCAAAAGATGTAATATAATCCCTTGCATCTTCTCAGGTCACAATGGAATGAAAATAGAAATATAGAAATTAACAACATGAAGACCAAAAGTAATCACATAAATATATGGAGACTGAATAATACACTCTTGAATGAGGACTGGGTTGGAAAAGAAATATGGGGAGAAATAAAAAAATTCCTGGAATTAAACGAAAATGGAGACATGATGTACCAAAATCTATGTGACACTTTGAAGGAGGTGTTAAGAGGAAAATTTATAGGACTGAGTGCCCACATAAGAAGAACAGAAAGCCACCAAATAAATAACCTAATGACACACCTCAAGGACCTGGAAAAACAGGAACAGTCAAAGCCCAAAGCCAGCAGAAGACAGGAGATAATTAAAATCAGAGCAGAAATCAATGAAATAGAGAATAAAAAAAAACAATACAAAGGATCAACAAAACAAGAAGTTAGTTCTTTGAAAAGATTAACAAGATTGACTAACCACTAGCTAACCTAACCAAAAGAAGGAGAGAATCAACCCAAATTACCAAAATCAGAAACGAAAAAGGATATATCTCACTAAGGTCTCACTAAGTTGCAGAGGGCCTAAGTAGGTGAGGCTGGCCCCGAACCCGGATCCTCAGGTCTCAGCCTCCCAAGTACTGGGGTGACAAGTGTGTGCCACCACACCCGGCTCCCACTATGGAATTCTACTCAGCAAAAAGAAGAACAAAATAATATCATTTACAAGAAAATGGAAGGGCCTGGAGATCATTATGTTAAGTGAGATCAGCCAATCACAGAAAGAGAAGAGTCATATGTTTTCTCTAATATGTGGAAGCTAGGGAGTAGTGGGGATACAAAAGGGCCTCCAGACAATAGTGGAGAAGCCTCAGTGGAGTCAGGGAAGGGGAAGGGGAAGAATGAAGCTCATTAATGGAATTACTTCCATCGACTATGTGTACACATGAGAATATACCAATGTCAATCTCAGTACTCTGTATTGGGAGGGGGGAGGCAGGGGTGCACCAAGTGCTGTGTGCACGTATGTTACTGTCAACTTCAATTGCATTGTGATATGAAACTATAATGCACCAATAAAAGCACAAAATAAATAAATAAATAAAAAGTTTGACATCACTAAAAAAAAAGAAAATGAAGATAATACCAAAAGAATGGAAATGAACGATGTCAGACAGGACTGTCCATTGCCAAATTATAACAAAGCCAGAACCTCCACTGTAGTTAGAAGACATAGAAATTATGGAAAAAACTCTATAAAGTTCCTATCAATGAAACAATTCTTAAAAATGTATTTAAACCCTTGTTTTGTTTTAGCTGAGTGCAATTTCCAACTCATAAAATCAATTCAATGTGTTCTCAACTCAAGTCTATTCAATCTGAGCATACAAACAATATCATCATGAACATTTTAAGAAGAAGAAATGTTAACGTACCTTGCTGAGCTGCATAAATGGCTTTGCTTAACAATGTGTGTTAAACTATCTGTAGATTTTAAAGCAAGGTGTGGTTTTTAGATGACAGGCTTATTTATCACTTTAATATTACTTCAGGTTTCTGTTCCAATTGTCTTATGTTGATAGGAGCAAGCATGTATTCCATGTTAGCGACCACAGCATCAATCATAGGTACCGGATGAGAAAGCATAACATCCTTAATTCCCTTAATTCTGTATTCCTATCATGCTGGACTACTGCAGTGTGAAATGCAAGCTGATCTATTAGAGGGTGATAAGAACCAACATGATTAAGTAGTGATTTATATCCTTTGAGATGGACAGCACATAGAAAATAGTAACAAATAGGGGACCTACTGGGACTGAGAAACATTATATTAAAAGTAGAAGACCTGATTGCTTATCTTGTGTAATTCATCATTCTTGTCTTCATTGGTTATCTCCTCTTCTCTCTGCACAATAATCAGTGATGACCCCTCCCCCAGTAAAGTGCATACTTGATTTACATGACTTACAGTATCAGGACAAGTACAAGTTTTACTCTTATGGAAGCTCTCAACATATACTTTGCAAACTGGATAAAGAAATTAAAGAAGTCCAACTCACACTTCAAGAGTGTTTACCTTATCCAATCAAATGTCCAAGAAAAATGAGCTGGCTTCTTATCATTGATATGATTTTGGTAAAAAAATGTATACAACTGTTGTAAAATATCTGAAGAAATATCGAAAACCAATAGCAGAAATTTTTGGTTGCCTGATCAATAGATATTTACTTGTTCTTTTATGGAAGAATCACTTTTTTGGTTTATTCTCTACCACCCCAGTAAATAATCATGTTTATCCATCTCTAGAATATATACCTAGCTGTTCTCAGCCAATTATTTTGGTACCATTCTCATTTCTATGGGTGGATTTAGGCATTGACTTGTAAAACAAGTCTCTCCAATTAAAATAAAAGTATGTCACCCAGAGTCCTCTGGGAAAGATTTCTATCATCTCTTTTTTTTAAAAAATATTCCCTTCCTGTTTGCTGCATGTCTGGCTGGAAATGATACAAGTTTTTTATGACCTTGTGAATTTCTAGACTGTAAGCAAATCAACATGCTATGAGCAGCAGCATAGACTTTTAAAGGTGCATTGGTCCTTGATGAAATAACTTACCTGTAAAATCTATGATCCTGGAGCCTTCCATCTCTAGCCCTCTTGTTTCATAGCAAGATAACTTCTTTTTTTTTTAAAGACAGACCAGTAGAGTTTTCTGTTATTTGCAGCTAAATGTATGCAGATAAAAACACGTAAGCAAACAAATTCCTATTGTTGTCTATCTTGCCTAGTATTATTAGGAATGTCTCGTTTATTTTTACTAACTTTTCAAATGCAAAATAAATAAATGTTTGTTTCCAATTAACTTAAGGGAGACAGAATGATCTGGAATATAATACCCACTAGTTTTTTTATACTGTGACCACTTGAGTACTAATTACCTGAGATTAAAATTCAGAGTTCTGAGCAATACTCTGCACCTACTGGATCCTCTTCTTTAGAGGTGGTGAGCAAGATTTTTTAAACTAGACTTTTCGATTGGCCTTAGCTTCTTTAGAAACAATGATATACAATTACCTTTTTAATATATCAAAATGTGGGTACCTTTGCTACTTATTCATTAAATAAAATCTCTTGGCTTAATATTGTCATGAAGGTTATTACAAAAACTTCAAAATCTTATTTTATTTTATTTTATTTTTTATTTTATTTTATTTTATTTTATTTTGCGGTACCGGGGATTGAACGCAGGGGCGTTCTACCTCCGCGCTATGCCCCCGGCCCTATTTTTTATACTTTATTTTGAAACCGGGTCTCACGAAGTTGCAGAGGGCCTCACTAAGGAGAGAGAGAGAGAGAGAGAGAGAGAGGGAGAGAGCTGAGGCTAGCCTCAAACCCGGATCCTCCGGTCTCCACCTCCCAAAGTACTGGGATTACAAGCGTGCGCCACCACTCCTGGCTCCTCAAAATCTTATTTTAAAACTAAGAATTTTTACAAGAGATAGTTCTATTCAGTCCCAAGAATAGTCTCATACACTAAAATTCATGAACATAAGTAGTAGCAGCATCAACAATTTCTAAAAATTTTAAAAACTTACTTCTAACTGCCTTAAACAATTCAGCACATTCCTTTTAAAAATCCAAATAAACCTGGCATCATGGTTCACATCTGTAATCCCAACACTTGGGAGGCTGAGACAGGAGGATCACAGTTTTGAGGCCAGCCTCAGCAACTGAGGGAGACTCTCAGTAACTTAGTGAGAATCTGTTTCAAAATAAAAAATACAATAGTAGTGGGGGGTGTAATTCAGAAATAGAGTACCCCTGGGTTCAATTCCCAGTAACAACAACAACAACAACAACAACAACAAATTCCAAATAAATTAAGTTTGTACTACCTTCCCAGTATACAAATAGAATTCAGATTTTTAAGACAATGTTTATATTGTTAAAAATAAGATCAATGGTGCAATGCCCAACAGATATAGAATTTTATGGGCCTGAATGAATCAATCATGATGATGTTTACAGTATGAGGTTTTGGATGACTGTATCTCTGTTCTTTGCTGTCTCCATGATCTAATAGTAGAATGAACTCCATTGTGTTAAAACAAAGGAAGAAAGAAGAGAGGGAGGGGAGGAAGGAAGGAAGGAAGGAAGGAAGGAAGGAAGGAAGGTAGGAAGGAAGGAAGGAAGGAAGGAAGGAAACAAGAGAAAGGGAAGCCTTGCCAGTCTCAGAAATGACCAAAGGAAGAAACTTTCTGATTGAAATTGTGTTCCACAACTGAGCTGCATCATTTGTCTGCTGGTTCTGATAACTGATTGGAGTTGGGTACAGAAAATAACTTATTATTCTCAATATAAGCCTGAAAATTTGCGTGTATTTCTCAGACACACAACTGCAGACTGGTTTTGAACATTTAGCATTCAAAATATGCTATCCATTGTATTGGTAGTCAAATCAGTATAGCTACTGAAGAATAAGAGCACCCAGATCATTACTGAGAATGCAAATAAACAGAAATTTAGACTGTCAATAAAATTCTGTCAAGATGTTCCAAGGTAATATGATTTGATATAATAGAGTAAATGCTGTATCTACTTCTGTGGTGTCTTTTTGAACCAATTCTGAGACGAATTTAAAATGCAAATATGTCAGTAGGATTGAGAATACAACATATACCCAATGCTCAATGTTAAATATGCATGAAACACAATGCATTCCTGTTTAATTCTATTATTATAATTTGGAGATTATATTTGCACATTCAAATTTATATTTTTATTTTTATTATTAACATACAGATGCAAAAGCAATTTTCTGCAGCTACAATAACTTTGACTTTCAAGGCTTCTCCCCTCACAAAGTTACAGATGTTATTAGATGACATGAGCAGCTATCTTTCTGTTGAATCATTAGCACATAATGTGATTTTGCTCTTCAAATTTTTATCAAGTTCATGTGCAATATATGCTAAAAACCCATAGTAATAAGTAAAAACACAAAAGTTCATTTTACCATAAACATATAGAGGTATCCAGTTTATTTCAAAGTTCATTAATTTATTTAAGGCAATCTTCATAAAGTTAGAATAATTATTATTTTACTATTGTTCTGTAAAATGAGATATTTCATTATTAGGATTTTAAAGGGTAATATTATAGAACATTTAATAGAAATATAAAGCTGGAAGAGTGCATTTACTTTTAATTTGTATGCTTATTATTCTCATGTCACAAAACAGAGATTAATCTTGTTTCTTGAATATACCTAGTTCATGTTTCCTGAATAAACTTGCAGATATCAGGTATACTCTGATACATATTGCCACATACAGGCATAGGAAATTTTTTGGTTATTCAATTATTTTGTGAATTATCACAAATGGACATTAAATTTTGTATCTAATTCGAGGTTAATGATCCTCAGATATTCCTTTTATAATTTTCATTTAAAGTTTGATTTTATAAGGAAAGAGACATAAAATAAACCATAGCATTAAAAAAAGTTTAGAGCTTCTAAATTGGTGATAAAATTGAGATTAAATCATACTATTTGCATATCAAAGCCTTGATTTATGTAAATTGCATATAACAATTGGCTACCCCAGCACATTGATCAACATATAAGTCAACATAAGTCTTTTTTACCAGAGCTACTAACATTATTGGAGTTGTGGATTCATCATTGATTTGCTTTATTTAAAACTTTAAATATGACAACTGCAAACTCTTGTTTTTTGGTTTATGATGTAGTTGAACATAATCATTTGAAATTCACATCAAATGCATCAGAGTCCTCAGTTCATGAACACAGTTTTCTTGTGTTCAAACACTCCTTAGGGTTACCAGTGTACTTTTAATCCCTGGACCTCCCAACAGAGGGCCTATTGATAAGGAGCCTATTTTTCACAAGGCCAACTACTTTCAATTCCCTTATTAAAAGATTCTTTCTTATGCAGTCAACTTGCTCAGTAGACTCATAGAGCTCTCTTCCACCCCAAACCTACTCCCCTAATTCTTAACCCTTATGCACTTTTGCTAAAGTGTTGGGATGGGATAAGTGTTTATGCAAGTCTGACATAAATTTATTTCTTGGGCAATACTGCATTGTCTTCTCACTGCCAGGAGTATTCCAAGCACTGAAAATGGAAAGAGAACCAAAATACTTCCCTCTGTAAAGAAGTTTTAAATTTGTCTTCTTTTTTTTTTCTCTAAAATTTCACTAAGTTTAATTTGTGAAATTAACTAGCCATCAATACATTTAAAAAGTATACTCATTTATTACCATACAGAAACAGGAGAGCAATACACAAAGTTATGACACTCAAAGAAAGGGTCATATGGCTTAAGTGTAAGTAGCGCTTTGAACTTCAGAAAGGGATAGGGGTCTGAGGTTGCCAGAGACAAGGAGAGGTGGTAATGCAAGATATGGAAGGTAAAGGGGGAAAATGCACTGAACAAAGTTTGTCTTATTATATAGTTAATTTTCCCAGGTCATGACAGAAGCCATCAAAACACTCTTTCTGGGTCAGGGGTCAAACCCCCAATCACATTTTCCTGGGAAAAGATCTTGTCTTGGCAGATAGGGAAATACCAGATTTAAAAGTCTCTGTTTTTAAATAATAAAAAACCTGATTACTACATGTACATTTCTTTTTTTGTTTGTTTGTTTTTTTTTTGCGGTACCGGGGATAGAACACAGGGGCGTTCTACCTCCGCGCTACACCCCCGGCCCTATTTTTTATATTTTATTTTGAAACCAGGTCTCACGAAGTTGCGGAGGGCCTCACTAAGGGGAGAGAGAGAGAGAGAGAGAGAGCGAGCGAGCTGAGGCTGGCCGCAAACCCAGATCCTCCAGTCTCTGCCTCCCAAAGTACTGGGATTACAAGCGTGCGCCACCACACCTGGCCATTTCTTTTTATAAAAGGTCAGCTCTTCAGAACTATTCTTGTGTCAGCAACACCTATAAAAAATCTTGGGGAAATATGATAAAGAAATATATTTGGGAGTGACTTATTGTGTGATCTCCTTTGCTTTGTTGGACTTGGAACCTAAAAGTTAAATTGAATTAACTATATGGAGTACTATATGGTGTCTCGTGCTAAAAAGATGAACAGGAAAGATAATATAAATATATACATGTGGGTAATTGGAGTTGATATTTTAGACAAGAGGATGCCATATTGAGAGAGTAAATTTGAGTAGAGGCCAAGGAGGAAGGAGACCTGGTAACATAAGGGTCTATCCAGAAAAAGTATCAGCATGTTCAAAGAGCTCAGAGGCAGAAACATGTCTGGGTAGAGACAGAAGCATGTCTGGGTGTCCATGGAAGCCTGCAGAAACCAGTCAATCGAGTGGATGAAGTAGGTGAAAGAGATGGAAAAAGTAAAGGTGTGAGGACTGAAGAGTGCTATATACCACCTGTAGGCCTTGTGGACTCTTAAGAGACTTGGATTTTTACTCTAATGAGGTAGAAGGCCACTGGAGGGTTCTGTGTCAAGAATGGAAATGAATGTGTTTATTGAACTTTAACACGGTCACCATAACTGTTCTGTGGAGCCTGCTCTGAAAAGGACGAGGGCAGGCATGTGGAAGTGAGTTACTGGGCTCTTGCAGTAATCCTCTCAAGACATGATGTATGAGGATGCTGACAACTGAATAGTGAGAGTTGTCAAGTTCTGGATACATGTTCAAAGAGGAGTCAATCTGATTCACTGAAAACAAGTGTGAGAAAGGAAGGGTTAAGGACACCAAGGTTTGTGGCTTTAGCACAGAGAATAATGGACCAACATTTTCAGAAGGGAGAGAGTGAGACTGCATGAGGAGGACTGGTGGGGAGAGGGACTGAGGGACATGAATTTTGAGATGCAGATTATGTGTGTACCCACAAGAGTCAGGTACAATGTTAGCGATGTCGCCTGGAACCAAGTGCATGATTCAGAAACTCAAATGCTTTCCACCAGAGGTTGAGTTTCCTTTCTTAGGACTACAACCAAACTAGAGAACAGTGATCATAAATGTTCTATTTTAACACCTTATTCCATATAGTTTTCTCATTTGATCCTAAGACAAAATAATTCTAATGTTGTTATTTCTTGATTTAACAATATGGGAGGAGACTGTAAAATTTGGTAGTTGTTTTGTCTTTTCAGATAACAGGCAAAGTTGCTCACAGGCTGTCTCTTTTTGAGAGTATAAATGGTTAAAATCAAAGTACTTATTGGGGCAATTCATTGACATTTTGAGGGTCAACAAACCTTTTGAATAGCAAAGCTCTTTTTTCTAATTTTCCTCTTTACTAAGATTTTTTCCCTTATCTGGGTCATAAATAATTTGATAATTCTAAGAAATTTCATTTGTCATAGCTATTTTTAAAGTTTGTTCTGCTTTTTTTCCCTCATGAGTTATATTCTTTCATTTTCTTTTACATACATACTATAAATATACAAGAAAACCCTAACTAGTTTAAATTCTATATTAATACTCTTTGGACACTAAAAACTATCTTTAAAACACACCAGCTTTTACGTATTCTTGTGTTAAGTGAGGGAAATATTTACTTTGCAGCTGGACTGTGGTGTAAAGTTGGGCCAGTTTTTTTTTGTTTGTTTTGTTTTGTGTTGGTGTGTGTGTGTGTGTGTGTGTGTGTGTGTGTGTGTTCTCTTTTTTGGATTCAGGGTGAAGGAGCATCTGCTATATCAAGCAAACTATTCTCTCAGTGCAGGGCAGAAGCTGGATGGAAGGGGGAGGAAGGAGCAGACCTGGACCATGCAGTGCATTTTAAGCAGTAATTTAAATATAGCTTATAATGTGTCTACCTCATTCCACTGAGCCAATCAAATCACTTGACTAAACTGGAAGTCAACAGGGTAGAGAATGTACTTCACCAATGAAGAATGGGAAGGCTGTGGAGGAAGTAATTGAGAACAAACAATACATTTTATTTATTAACTCTTACTTTTATAATCTATTTCTCCCCTGCTGTAAACAAAACCACCCAAGAAGTCAAATGTAAAACATTGACCTCTCTAGTTGCATATACCTTTTCTTCCATATCATTGTTACTTCTTGGTTTAAAACCTAAATGAACATAATAAAGTCAATTATATTTCAATAACATATTCCATGTATGTGGAATATACCGAATGGGTAACTGGAGGTTTATATGTCCTATTTTCTTCAGTTGTTTGTTATCTGTACACTGTTACACAGTATTCATGTCCCACCTGACAGCCCCTTTGTGGGAATATCCTTGGCACATCCTCTGTCCAGAAATATTGTCATGTATCCATGGATGTCAAGAGATTTTTCAAAAACAGAAAGGACTACAGAATCCAACAAAGGAAATAAACTATTGAAGTTTATAAAATAAAATAGCTGAAACAAGTCAGATATGACCTTCTCACTGAAGGAATCTCTTGATATTTTTATGTGGTGTTGTGAAATAGCTTATCATCTGAGAAAATTCCAAAAGCCTTCTATCTCTGAAATAAAGAAAAAGCCAAGATCGTGCGGGGTGATAAAACTCCTCTTTAGAATCAGCACAATTATATTTCTTAGGTAATATTAGGAGGGGATAATGCCATTAGAATAAGAAGCAGACCTTAATTCTTTGCATTTGGGAGGGAGGTTGCTTCTGTTTCATAGTTATATTGAGAAGGATTTATTGAGAATTTTTTTCTATATGTTAGAAACAGCCAGATATACTCAAAACTGATACAGAATTTTTTTAAATGGTAATGGAAATTTTACCTGGTAATAAATTAGTACTATCAAGGAATTATATTATTTCATCATTAAATTATTTTAAAAATACCACCCAAACTATCTATCCCAAATATATTTAACCATGGGCAAACCTTCTTCCCCAAGTTCAAGAGAAAATTAGGTTTTACCTAAGATGCAGGATATATAAATTGAATGTGAGTGTGTGCATTCATATACATATTAATATTAATATATACATACTTAATTGTGTATACTCAGACACATATACCATATATAATCACATGCATGAAAAATTTCATGAAACTATAGTTAATATTAATACGTTTTATTCCAATATTTCCATTCTATTTTATTAAAAATAAATTCAGTCATGACTCAATAAATCGATTTCATGCCTCACATGTTTCAAAAACACTGTTTTAAATAATTGGTTTTATATTTAGGTGATGATTTTAAAAACAAGCTAAAAGAAAAAATCAGGTTAGACAGAGTAAAACTGTATCCATTGATATTTGCTATATCGAAAAGGGCCAAATAATCAGCTTTGAATTTTATTAAACAACAAGATATCACACTCAAACAATATGGCAGAACTGTCCCTCAGACACATCCCCCCTCATCACCGCAGCTGTGCATAGACAGCTTCATTTGTGTTACTATATGCTTTCTTTGTCTCTCTTCTTCTGATGACATTAAAGAGACACAGTTGTATCATTTCTTGGTATATCAAACTTATGAATAAAAAGCCAAGCAAGGTGTTCCATCACTGGGGCTTGTTTTAATTTGTTCAGGTTGCTATAACGAAATACCCCAGATTGGGAACCTTATTTTCTCAGAGATCTGGAGGCTAGAAGTCCAAGATCAGGGATTGTGTAGGTTGATTTCAAGGCCTCTCATCATGGCCTGCAGGCTACCACCTCCTCAATGTGTCCTCGTGTAACCTTCCTTCTTTGCACACATGGAGAAAGAGTGCTGATGACTTCGTCTTTATTAAGGACACCAGTCCTGTAGAATTAAGACCCCACCCATATGACCTTATTTAACATTATAATAAGGCCTATTTTAGGGCCTTACATCCAAATTTATATTATAAATACATTGGGTATTATGACTGAAGCATATAAACGTTAGTAGGACATGATTAGGTCTATAACAGAGCTCATGTGAAATGACTAAATAGTGACCAATGGAAGCCTGGGATGATTTTCTGATGAATTTCTTTGTTGGGGAGGGACATACCCCCCCTCTCCTTTATCTGTCTCTTTCTTCCCCTCTCTCTCTCTGTTTCCTGGTTGCCATGAGCTGAGCAGCTTCCCTCTACCATACCCTGCTGCAATAATGCCTCTGCCTTGAAGCCAGCCAGCCATGGATTGAACCTCTGAAATTGTGCGCCAAATAAACCTTTCCTCCTTTAAGTTGTTATTATCAGATATTTTGGTCACAGTGATGAAAAGCTGACTAATGCAAAACTAAAACAATTGTATACATGAAAATCATGTTTATTCCTTTTTTATAAATAACAATCCCCTAGAAATTGTTAAGACATTTGTCTAAAGTTGATAGTTTTAATGCAAATGACATTTAATAATAACATGGTAATAATTATGAACTATGAAAATTACATATGAGATTATTATAAAGCCTCAACATAAATATGTGGTACATAAAATAGACCTATAGACATTTATAAAAGATAGTCTAGGTTATATGTGATCAAAACTTAAAATGATTTATATCTTCTTGATGTTTAGATTCCTCCATGCACTACATGTGCCTAACAAAATAATTCTATCACTCTTTTAATAATGAAGAGCATTAATTTTTATGTAATAGATAAAATAAGTAACTTTGGATTTCCTTCTAAAATATGAGCTCATTCTTAGCAAGGACATTTTTAGAGATAGAACTCCAGAGAATGGTAGATTTCCTTGTTAAAGAGCAAGAGAATGGGGATGAAATCAGCTATTCTTAGACACGTTTTTCATAAATATATCCTGGTTATGGAGTCTCACAATTATTAAACAAGAAGATAAAGGAATATTGCTTTTCATTTGGTGTGTGGTCAGCATGAAATTATCAGCAGCTATTTACTTGACACTGTTTTTCTAGGTTTCATGGTACAACACGACTTTTATGATCTTGATATTCAGTTTTATGTCATAATTTATAATACTAATACTTAACATTTTGCCATCAAATATATGGAAAAGTGAATAGCAGTAAATGTCTTTGCTTTGGCTTAATGAAGAACGGTAATCACTCAAAAAATCTTTGACAAAAGAATACTAAGATCTATTTGTTGGTCCTCTTGTGATTAACTGTCACATTAACAGAACACCCCAACTTTCCAGCACTTAACCCAGCCACAGATTTCCTAATCTTGGCTTGTATTGTATTTATAGAGTTAATTGTTAATTTTTCAAGAATTGTAAGCTCTTTGATATTTTATCCACAACTTAAAGTGCCCACAGCAAGAGTAATTTCATGATGGGACTGGCAAACATGGGAGATCTTAGTGAGGTTCTTGTAAGCAACATTATTATGATTTGAATCCAAAATGTCTCCAAAAAGCTCATGTGTCGAAGGCTTGGTCTCCCCAAAATGCAACAATTGTCAGAAGTAAGGCTCTTGGGAATAATTGTGAGGTGATTAGGATTAGAAAAGGTCATTAGGATTCGGCCCCCACAACTGAGGAAGAGAAACCAGTAGACCGAAACACACTCCTGGTCTCTCACCACATCATACTCTGTGCTGCTGTTGGATCTTGCCAGTGAGGAGGTCATCACCAGATGTGGACTTCAACCCTACACCTGCAGAATCATGAGTTAAAATAAGCCTCCTTATAAAGTCATTCAGCCATAGTGCTTTCATTATTGTAATAACAAATAGACTAATACAAGCAGCTACAAGCAGCTACTTGTATTGTCATGTGATCTGTAGAGAGCCATTGTAGACCATCTTGACCACCAGCATTTTTATGTATTAGCAAAGATAAGTCCTTGCTTTTGTCCTCTCCAACACACACATAATCAATGTCTCACTTTGTGCTTCTTTTTGTAAATACTTTACTGTTATTTGTAGCATGTCTAAAAGTAGAGGTCATACAGCTCTAAATGGCAAGTTGATTTCCTTCTGACGTAAGAACTCATTACTAGGAAGAACAATTTTTAGAGACAGAAGTCGATAGAATGGTGGGTTTCCATGAGCTCACCAGGCCCACCTCATCAATGGATTTATGGAATTATTGGGAGGTGATGAAAACTGTGGGTGGCAGGGCCTCGTTGGAGGAAGTAGGACATGTCCTGGAACGGTATTTCTTGCCCTTGTCTTCTCTCTCTTTCTCTCCCTTTCTGTTTTCCAGCTGTCATGATACACGAAACTTTCCTCTACCATGCCCTTCCACCAGAACATTTTGCCTTGCCTCAGACCAGTAGTAATGGAGTCAGTTGATCATGAGCTCTAACACTGCAAGTCAAAATAAGTCTTTCCCCCTTCTAAGTGGTTTTTCTCAGGAATTTTGTCCCAACAATGAAAATCTGACTTATACAAATATATCACTGGGTCTTGTTTTTTAAAACCACTCAGTCACTCTATGTCTTTTAATTAGAAAATTTAATCCATTTACCTTAAAGATAGTTATTAATAGGTAGTGTCTTACTACAGTCATTCTGTAATTTGTTTTCTTTTATTTTTGTGCCTTTCCTTTTTCCTTCTCTTACAGTCTTCCTTTGAATACAGTGCATTTTGTTTGCTTGCTTATTATTTTTTTTGTCCATTGTAGAATTTTGCTTTGTTGCTACCACAAGGTTTACAAAAATATCTTTTGAGTATCATAAGCCATTTTTAAATGATAGCAAATTAATATGCTTGTGAAAATAAAAAAGAAACCAAACAAAAAGAGAGATGCTATACTAATCAAAACTCTATACTTTCACTCTATTCTTTCCCACATTAAAAATTTTTTATATTCTACTTTACATCTCTCTATACAGTTTATCTCTTAACATATGGATATAGTCATTATTTAACTATGAATATTATCTTAAGATATGAATATAGTCTTACATAAATATTATCTTACCATATAAATGTACTTAAATTTTAATTATTTTCATTTTTAGTCTTCATATTAAAATGTAAATAGCTATGCACTATCTTTCAATAGGTGAGTGGATAAATAAAATGTGCTAAATGCATACATTGGAATTTTATTTGGCCTTAAAAAAAGAAGGCCATCCTGCTATGTGTTATAAGACCCGTGAAGTTGGAGGGCATTAAGCTAAGTGAAATAAGCCAGTTACAGAAGGACAAAATTGCATGATTCCACGTATTATGAGTCATTGAAAATAGTCAAACTTATAGAAACACAGAGAATTATTGCCAATGACTAGAAGGAGAAAATGGGGAGTTACTATACAAGAAATATAAAATTTCATTTACATAAGGTAAGTTCTAGAGATCTGCTATACAACACAGTGCCTGTAGTTAACATTACTATATTATGTACTTCAAAGGTGAATAAGGTAGATCTCATATTAAATGTTCTTCCCAAAATAAAAAGTCCAATCCATAGTGAATAAATCATTATGATAAATATTCATATATTCTCAGGAAGCTCCATGTAATATTAACCAACTTCTTAAGAAAATTCAGTGGTCTGTCAGCTGTCTCTTATGTTGAATTCTTAAATGTTTCATTTTGTGATTTTTCAGCCACCACCATAATATGGATTGTAAGATTATATATATATATATATATATATATATATATATATAAACATTTCTCCCTAATTCTTATATGTTAGACACAAATATGTTTTGAGGAAATAATTTTGTACAATCTAGCTTCATCTTTGACTGTTCAAAAATTCCAGATCTCACTTTGGCATTTATATTTCAGCCTCAAAATAATAAATGTGAATTATAGTCAGAAAAATTTTCTCTAGTCCTGACCTTGAGGATGTCTGGTACTTCTCAGAGTCTGATCAGCATTCAGAAGAAAAATATCCCATGTTATTCCCCCCCACACTGTTTTTAATTCTCACTTATTTGGGCCAATGTGAGGTGATCTTGGGTCCCTTTTTGTTTTTCTAATCAGATTTTGTCATGAAGCAGTGTGTCCCAAGTCTGATACGCTTCCTCCACATTGAAACTTCTGAGGATACGTACAGCCCAATCTTGATTAATGAATTCTTTAGGGCCATCTCTCTAGGATCTACTCCAGCCTAATTCTTCACTTGAATGTGGCCATTGCTGGTAGTCATGGACAGTGTTTTACCTAGTGGAGCTGCTGAAAATGCTACCATTTCTACTGGATCTTGTTCAGTACCCTCTGTTCTCACATCCCTGGATCTGCTAATGCCAACAATTCTTATGTGGCCCTACTACCTGACAACACTTCTAAAAGTCTTGAGCCCCTTATTTTAGCACAAATTATGGCAGACATCTGCTCTGATGATTTCTTCTGCATTGGCTGCTTTGTTTGAAACAGTATTCATTCTCTGGATGGTACACAATTCCTGATGGTGAATTTTATGCCACCTGTGACTACAGCTTAGGTCAATATTTTTTAATCATTTACAATAGTGTTTGATATGGTACTAAGCATAAAGGAAAAGGGATCAATAGGGCACCATTGTAAAACTCAGGGAACTAGTAATTTCATTGGGAGGAAAATGGAAATTATAAATCAATATAAATGTTAATTGTGCTAGTGATTTTACTGTTGCTTTGGATTGGTTTCAGAGTGTCCCCCAACATTTCATGTGTTGAAATTTAATTCCCATTTGAGGTATTAAGAGAGTGAAATCTGAATCTTACTATGGTGTTTAGAGGTGGGCCTTTCGTAGGTGATAAGGATTAGATAAGTTCTTTAGGATACAGCCCTCACAACTGAGGGAGAGAAACCAGAAGACAGACACATACACCTGCATTCTCTGTCTCTTGCCACGTTATGCTCTGTGCTGCTTCTGGATCCTGCCAGCGAGAAGGTCATTACCAGAAGTAGCCTTCAATCAACCATGTTTCTGCAGATCAGTGAGATAAAATAAGCCTTTTTATATAGTCACCCAGCCACATTATAGCAATGACAAATAGATTAATATAAGCATGTACCTTTATTGTCATGCAATCTACAGAGATCCTTTGTAGACAATCTCGACCACCAGAATTTTTTTATGTGTTAGCAAAGACAGGTCCTTGCTTTTTTTCACTCCAACAGATCATCCAGGTCTCATCTTGTACTCCTTCCATTTTGTAAATCCTGCACAGTTATTTACAGCATAGAGGTCATTAGGCTCTAAATGGTAAAGCCAACTTTATTTTTTTCATGTATTACTTTAAGCAAAGATATTTTATACTTTCCTCTCATAATAAATCAATAATCTCACCTGGCTATTTATAAACAGTAAAGAAGAACTGCATTTCTAGGCATGCAAGATAGAATTTCAAAATGCTTCTGTGAAAATCTAAACTATTGCATTCCTATGTAAATATCAAGTAAAGAATCATACTATGTGTGTGTATGTGTGATCATTCCAAATATTTTCCTCTAATATAGAATAAATCATAAAGTTAAATCATAAAGTACAAATTACAGACTTTACACTTTAATTTTTATACAAGATGTAGCATCTTTACATTTTTTGAGCATAGTACCATCAGTTGAATTTTTCATTATCTATAATTTACCCTCAAATAACAAACTTGTATTCAAGTCAGGAATTTTCTCAGTTCTTGGCTCTTGGTTTATCTATTATACTTACCACACAATAATTATTGCTCATGAATTTTTATGAAGGCAACTTAATAATATATTATAACTGAGCCTGTATGAACATAGTGAATTGGGGAATTGTCCTATTAAAATACAATGGGAATTACATACTATTTCACCTAAGATTCCTACTTCAGGTGAATAGTCTTTTGATTTTTAGGATTTCCCACCACTCTATTTGGCACATATAGGCATGTCTTAATTGGCCTTATTGTATCTGGTTTCAAAATGCCAGTGCTTTTTGGCGTTTAATAATTAAATATGGATGATAAAACATTCCCTGGCATTAAAATGGTACATTGGACTATAAAATTCACAATAAAGACACTTAAAATTAAGGTGACAGTCAGTAGCCAGATGGCTTTTCTTATGTTTTAAAATACACATGAAAGATTTTATTAATTTAACCACCATATGGGATAGGCTGAAATTAGCATCTATGGGCAGTTAAATCCAGACATAATCTCGGTATAACAGTGTGTTCTACTTCAACTTCTATCATTTTTCTCTCTGGTGACACTGCATGGAATCACTTGAGTTCTTTTTTCCCATGTTCATGCAGGAATGGGGTATTTGCCTTCTGTCAGGATGATATTGTTAAAAGCACTTGAAACTGAAGTGAGAAAACACTTCCTCATGCATTCACAAGGTGGTAATTGATTCTTATACAAATCTTGGACCATTGAAACTTATTAAGTTACTTGCTTTTAACTATCAATATTAATTTTATTACACCTTAACAGGCATCCAAAGTTTATCACATCGGGCATAATTTTCAAGTAGAAAACAAGGAATTGTTTTAAAAAATAAATGTGCATCCACAGAAGTGGATTAGGCCTGATTTTTTTTAAATGACAGTCTGCCCTTGGGTAAGCAGGAGAAACTTCTTCAATTATAATGCAAATTTCCACCTGTTAATTTAAGGTGATACAGTTGTAGGTGGCCTTAAACCAGTGGTAGAGCAAACACCATGACACATGGGCCAAATCCAGTTCACAGCATGTTTTTGTACTGCCTTCCTGTGGATTTTAAAGGAAAATTAAGTGGTTTTGAAAAAGTAAATAAACCAACAAATAAGGAATAAGAAAGTGTGACCATGACTGAAGACTGACAAAGCCTATGATATTTACTGACTCTTGTCACAAAATTTGCCAAGCCCTATATGAGATTGCAAACTTCCATAGAATTCAGACTTGTTGGCCTCAACATAGACACTGGTGACAATAATTTCAAAAATATAAGAAACACACAATAAAATTACTCTACATAAATATGGCAGAGATTTATGTGGAATAGTATAAAATAAAACAAAAATTAAGTCTAATTGGTGAATGAATATATGTAAGCAGTGCCAATTATTAGTGCCGAGTACTATAAAGTCAACATTGGTAAATTTGTTCAGAATTTAAATTAATTGCTTATATTAAGGCAATTTTATAAGCTTAGTTTTTTCATAATATTACAAAAGGTAGCCACATTTATTTTTGAATGTAATAATTGCAATTTTGTAGTGACTTTGTCTTTTTTATTTTTTATTTTTTTTGCATTTTATTTGTTCCCATTTGATAGTCACATATATAAAATGTGGTTGGTTTCTCATATGAAATTACACAGGTATTTATTGATAAAACTTGAGGTTAATCAATTCAAGTTTTCTGTCCCAAATCCATAAATGAAGTTGCTCTTGATCAGATGAAAAACAAAGAGCCAAACAAAAAAACTGCAAAATAACTAAATTACTTTTCTCAAAGGAAAGATAAGAAAGTTTAAGATATATATATAAATGAATGTAATTAATAGCATACCAATATTAAATAAACAAGTTGATTGGAAGTTTAAATAAGCAATTTAATTCATTATTTTTATTTAATTAGAGTTTCTTCAGTTAATACAAACAAGAGATGAAGAAAATGGAGGAAGACTTATGGCCACTAGGTTATAAAATAACAGATTAATTTGAAAATGGTTTAAGACAGATGTTATAAAGGGGTATCCAACAGATTCTACCACAGATGTATGGATAAAAATTATTAGATATTGCCATATTAAGATATTTACATAGCTTTTCGAATATTTTGTAAAACAGAAAAATACAGAGTAAAATACTGAGGGTAAAACATTCACATTTTGCCTTCAGTTTTACTTTTTTGGCTAAACATCTTTTATATAAAGTGTAAATGTATGATTTAATTCAGAATCATAACTATTACATATTTTAGTAATATAAAGGGCAGATATCACATTTCTCATTGATATTCATTAGCTTAATATAAAGTAAAAGTTGCAGTATTTCTGAGTCATGTAGACACCATTTTTAACACAACCATTAGTGTTGGTTTGTAAAACTATAGCTTTATTACACTACTAAAGTCTTTTATACAGCATTATATAATACGGAACACTCTAGTTTTCCCTGTGGTATATAATCTTCCACACATTTAGGCTTTTATAACCTCAATGAGTAACACACTCTAGAAGTTACTGATTTTTTAATATAAAATTTTAATTCTCGATGGCAAATACTCTTGACGAAATAACCAGGCTTTTTAATAGACAATTACTGATGCAACACATTATAACAGTTTCAAATTGCCATTTCCAAAATTTAAGGAAGGTCTATATCTTAGACTTGCAATGAAAGATGTCAGATCTCTGAATATGTTTGTTTTTATTTGGGGTCTGAGGTTCTTCATCATGCATTTCCTACCAGGGGAATTTATGATTTTATGTTTCAACTTTACATTAAAAGAAAAACTCAAGAATCATATTTTGAAAGCCTATCATTGTTTATATTGCCCAAACTCCGGGCAATATTGCTACGTAACCAAGTACCTTGTACATTACAAAGTAAGTAAATATTTTAAGTGTTGATTCTGAAAGCCAAACCAGAATTTCAAGTCAATTCCTAAATAGTGCCTATTAGGTTTTATGACTTATTTGACCTATAAAGAACTTGCTGCTTAGATATAGAAGAATCAAGACTATAAATTTTCAACAATAACTCCAGGAAGACATGGATCTGTCTATCTGTGTAATAATAACAGAGTCAACTCTTTTAAAAGTTTGTTTATTTTGTTATCTTTTGTTTTTGTGTCAACTGGTCAGTCCTTCTGATAATAACATTTCTGCCCCCGCACATGGCATTGGCCTAATTTTCTCACTTGTAAATAGAAAAAGAAAGTTATGGTCTAAATAATTAGGTAATATCCCCAAAGGATTTAGCTCCTCAGGGAACATGTAAAGCAGAATAAATGTGTTTAATTATAATTTGGTCATACCTAGATTATCATGGTCTGTTTATATTTTTTATTTAACTTTAATTTGCATAATATTATGGCAAAAAAAAACCTAAACACAGTGAAAATTCCAGATCATCCAAGTACCTTATCTGGAGAAGTTAGCAATTTTGCAAATTAGAAAAATGGGCATGTATTTAAAGAGATGATAAATTCAATTACATTACAAAAATGTTTACATTTATTTATGCAGAGTACCAGAGAGTCTCTGTTTCCATAGGCTTCAGTGTGTTTCTTCTCTAGAACAAAAGGAGCTTCCTTCTGACATTCATAGATAAGTCAAGCTCCAGCATCTGAACGTCTGAGAAGACTTAAGGCCATTGATCTTAAGACTACAGTTCTGGTATTGGGACAAGTACATTCAAAGCACAACTGTTGACTTATCAGCCATACAATCCTGGGCACAATAAGTTCATCTGTCTGAGCTTCGATTTCCTTATTTATAAAATAAATTAGAAATATCACACTCAAAGAGGTGTGATGACCTTGAATGAGACAATCCATGTGAAATAGGGGAGCACTTGAGAATATGCACCTAACAGGTACATGTTGTCTATTATTATTATTTTTCTGCCGTCTATAAGCTAATGTCTCTCTACATATGGATATATGAACATCTTTTTTCTTTCCTAACATCCAAAGCTATAGAATGACATGTTTATGATTCGTATCAAATTTGTTCTTTTTTTTTTGTGGTACCGGGAATTGAACCCAGGGGCATTCTACCTCCGCGCTACACCCCTGGCCCTATTTTTTATAGTTCATTTTGAAACCGGGTCTCACGAAGTTGCGGAGGGCCTCACTAAGTAGAGAGAGAGGGAGAGAGAGAGACAGGGAGAGAAAGAGAGAGAGAGCTGAGGCTGGCCGCGAAACCGGATCCTCCGGTCTCCGCCTCCCAAAGTACTGCGCCACCACACCCGGCCCTCAAATTTGTTCTTAAATCAAAGCAACTTTATATAGATATACTTATCTCCTATCAAAACATAATCTAAAGAACTCTAGTGCGTACTTCATTGTCTATCATTACTAGCTTTTTATTGTTAATTTTGTTCCTAAATCTATT
>PVJS01002594.1:0-64773 GCA_004027185.1 Glis glis
GGTGCATGATGGGAGGTGGGAGTTGAAGATGTGCAGCGGTGCATGACAGGAGGGGGGAGGTGTCCACATGTAGCAGTGTATAAAGTGAGGTGGGAGGTGCCTCTGTGTAGCAGTGGTGCATGATGGGACGTGGGACTAGGTGACTCAACCACAGAAGCTTTGCTCTCACAGTCCTCATTATGCTTTGAAAGTCAAATGTTTCTGGAACCTCATGCTCTAGAGGCAGCCATGCTTGGAGGTGGGTCCCTGGGGGTGTGGCCTTGGGGACCATATATTTCCCTTGCTCCCTCCCCTTGCTCTCTCTGCTCCCCACCATCACACCCTAAGAACCTGCAGCTCTGACTCCTGCTTGGCAGCCAGCGTAAAGTGGAACATATATACATGGTGTGACATTTTCAGAACTGCAAGCACATATATATTCCTTCCTCTAGCTTGTGGTCATCGGGTATTTTGGGTCACAGAAGTGAGAATTCTGACTGAAACAGTCCTGGATACTAGAAGTCTGAGAGCAAAGAGTTGGTAGACCATAACCCCTCTGAGATCCCGGGAGAATCCTTCCTGGCCTCCTCCTAACCCACATCTGGAAATGTCGGGGTTCCTCGCTTTGTAGATGTGAAACTCCAATTCCAGCCTCTATCCCCACTCTGTGTTCTCCCCGCTAAGTGTCTGGGTCCAAATTTACCTTTTCTTGTAAGAACACCAATCACTGAATTAGGGTCCACCCTAATCTTCCATGACTTGATTTTAACTTGGCTATATCTGCAAAGTCCCCATTCCAAATAATGTCACATCCATGGGGACTAGAGGTTAAGGTACCAGCATATCTTTTTTAAGGAATGCAGCTCAACCCATAGCAAATGCCAACCAAATCTGAGTATAAGGACGCTGCTGGGGACCTTCACCAAACCACTGATGGCAAAGCCAGAGAACAACATGGTACAAGAAGGAAGGGACTGAGGATATCAGAGGACGGGAAGACTGCCTGGTCAAGAAGTTTGGTTCCAATAGGAAGGAAAACGACAAATAGAGGGCATCTACACTGAAGGAGGGCTTTGTTTGGATTGGGGAAGAAGGGGAGGCCAGGATCATTTGGGGATATTTTTTTGGTACTGAGGATTGTACCCACGTACATTCTACCTCTGAGCTACCCCTCCCCCAGCCCTTTTTATTTTTTTTTATTTTGAAATAGGTCTTGTTAACTTGCTGAGGGTCTCACTAAATTTCTGAGACTAGCCTCAAATCTTCAATCCTCCTGTTTCAGCCTCCCAAGTACTGGAATTACAGGTGTGTGCCACCACACCTGTCTGTTTTTTTTTTCTTAATTGATATTTTGTTGGTGTATTATAATTACACACAATAATAGTTTTTATTGTGACATACTTGTACATGCACGTAACATGATTTGGTCAATTTCATTGTCCAACATCTCTACTTTCTCCCCTTTCCTCCCTCCCCCATCCCCCTTCCTCTACTGGTCGCCAAGATTCTCATAATTTGGCAAAAACTTGCCTCTGATGGCTCCTCTGGGATCGGCTGATGTGGGGGGGGTGCTGATTTCAGAGGATGCCCTTGGTTTTCTCTGCTGTGACTCTGCTCAGGGCTCCTTCCCTCACTAGGTTCTGTCACTACCCCTTGATAAAGGAAGCCTCCAGCCCCTCATCCTCCTCCCTCTGACCTTGGGGGTTAGCCTCTCCTGGTCATTGGTCTAACTCAGCTGTACTGAGTGGACGTGGATGTAGGCTGCCTGCCAGTTACGAATCCATAAGCTCCCAAGAACGGTGAACACACGCTGTTCACGTTTATCTTCCTTCAAGGCAAGCATTGTAAGAGATATTTAATAATAAGTTGTACATGAGTGAACATGGCTGAAAGGAGACAGGATGGCAAGTGGTAGAGAAGGACCAGGGCTAGGGTCCACAGAATGTGGGTTATGGCCCTCCCACCTTCTTACTGTGTGACCATGGACAGTAGACCTGATCAGTACCGAAATGCAGCCCCCTCGTCTATAAAACACAGTATTTATTTAAATTAATTAGTTAATTAATTAATTAATTTTGGTACTGGGGATTGAACCCAGGGACATTCTGCCTTGAGCTACACCCCCAGCCCTTTTCATTGTTTTTGGGTTTTTTTGTTGTTGTTGTTGTTTTGAAACAGGGTCTTGCTAAGTTGCTGGCCTCAACCCTGCAATCCTCCTGTCTCAGCCTCCCAAGTCCTGGGATTACAACTGTGCACCCATCATGCCTGGCAAAATGTAGTACTTATAATACATATTCTGTAAGGTTTCTAATCCTCTAAACATGTCTAATTCACATGTGTCAAAGCTTACAAGCAATTGAGAGCTGGCTTCTAGTTCACTGATGCTTCACAATGTCCTCTTGCAGTTTTTTTTTTAAAACAGGGTGGGTTTAATCATTTTGAATTGTAGCAAGAAAATGAATATGACACCAGATATGTATAAAATCTTTGAGTCCAGGAAATCCCTGGGCCATGTGACAATTCTGAGATTGGTATATCCTGATAATCAAAAGTATAATGATGAAAGTACCCAGACACAATCTCCACATAGAGAGCAGTGCCGTCCACACTGGGGGTGGAGGGAGGGGATTGAAATGCAGCAGGCATTTTATTTCCAATGAATATGCCATTTATCACCAGCCAGCATGTGGCCCTGTGATGCACCTCACTGGGGAGGGGAGGCTGAGGGTGTACATTTCTACTCCATCTGTGTGTACACCAGAAAATAGGGCTGTGTGCACAGGCTCGGCCACCTCTGGAAGCAACAGAGGCTAGGTTTGACAGGCACGGGCTCGTAGACACTCAAAGCCAGCAGAAAGCAAAGTGCTGGCACAGCATAATGGCCCACCTGCAGAGAGAAAGCTGGTTTCCTGCCCATCCTGAGAGCTACAGGAATGAGCCATCCACTTAGGATGAGTGAGAAGCTGATGCGGGAGGCAGGAGATATTCCTGGCACCCTAACGAGGAGAGCAGGAGACACAGGAGACCTTTGGTCTGCTCATTTTGCAGGCTGCAGTTGCTGGCACAAGGTTACCACTGCACACTAAAGGGAAAGAAACAACCTGCTCTCTGTCAGCCTGGAGACGATCTCCACATTCTGTGAAGGGCAGAAATAGGCTCCCTTGGGAAATTAAACCAGCCATTGTGGTAGATCTTCCAGAGAACACGCAATTAAAATTACAGTCTTTAAAAAAAAAAGGATGTTTCCGATTCTGTGCTACGTAGCTAGTTGCTGGAAAAACCCTGCAAGGTGGATCTACCCTCCTTCTCCAGTCATTTGCTAACAGGGGAACTGCAGCCCCTCTAGGGGCCAGGGAGCCTAGATATTTTTTCTCAGATAAGACTCTTGGTATAAAAAAAATAAGCAAAAGTGATCCAATCACCACATTAAAGGAATAACTCTTAGCAAACTCATTTTCCCATGATGAAAACCAGTTGAAACCATTGAAAATGGACATTCCAACATTTTGAGATGCTATCTAAAGATTTCAGGAAGTCCAGTAGAGTAGGAAGGACAGTGAATCGCCCCATTCACAGAATCCGGTGGTTGGCAGCCAAATGACAGGAGCCCAGGAACTCAGAGGTGATTACAATCTTGACAAGTGTCAGATCAGAAGAGGAAATATCACAAATCCCACTCCCTCTCACAATTGCTTCTCTTGCTCCTTCTCTTTCCTTTCCCCTTCCCCTTCTTCTGCATTGTGCAATTTACATTAACTTTGATCCGATTTTAGCAACATGTTTGACTTTGACATTACTAAGACACAAAGGAGGAAGTTTATGTTCCTCTCCGTTAAGTCCTTTGAAATAACCATTAGTTGCTTTAAAATGTAGATGGCTATCTTACAAAATTTGTAATTCTCGTGTATATCCTGGGTTTTTTCTAATTCATTCATTTTGATTCAGAATCTATGTATTTGCACAATTGCTATAATTAAGTCTAATTATATAATTAGCATAACATATGTGATCATGTAATTAGAATGTGCAATTATAATGTGCAATTACATAATTACAATGTGTAATGGCGTCAGGGTGTAAATATCCTTCTGAAATGTCAAGAAGAAATATCCTCTGTTTGCGCGAGAGGTAGTTTTAAAGTTCAGTTCCACATTAATTTTTCAGAATGGAAGTTCAAACATTATTTGAATTAACCACCTTAATTATGCTTGGGAAATAAAAGTGGTATTTTTCTCTTCTCTTCATACCTTTTCTAACTGAAGAACAAGATAAGAAACTGCACTGTATCAAAATTGTTTAAATGATTTTCCAATATTACTTGAGTTGGGGAAACAAAAATTATTAGAAATCCTGGCTAAATGAACAAGGCTCTAATACTCACATTCTTGATCTAACAAAGGTGTATCTGAAATGCCATCTTTCCTTTAATCCCCAGGGCTGCAATAACCACACACCAGGCATAATCAACTGGATGCTTCACAGTCTGCTCCAATCCCAAAAGACACAGAATCAAGCCCATTAGATATTTGCACCCAAGCCTGTTCTTCCACAAATACTACCTACCCTGCAGGTTCTCAGACTTCAGCAGGAATCAAAATCCTCTGGAGGGCTTGTTCATGCAGATTTCTGGGCCCCACCCCTGGAGTTTCTGATTGGTTAGCCCTGGAGTAAGTCAGAGTATTCGCATCTATTACAGGTTCCTAGGTCCCCTGTTGCTGCTGGTCCAGGGACACCATTGGAGACATAATTGTGTTATCCATCCCTGTGTTTCCCAAGCTGGAAACCCAAGTTCCTCCTCTTCATTCTTCTGGCTCCCCTCATCCATCTTCTCACTTGGTCCCCGCATCCTGTGGATTCTGCCACAGGAAGGACTTCCTGAGTGACATCTCTGACCCTGACTTCATTCCACTTTCCTGCGCCCCTACCTGAAGGTCATCTCTCTCAGCATTTATTCCCCTGGTCAGTCTCCATGGAAGCACTAGTCAAATCCCAACACATGGATCTTTTCTGAAGGTGTCTGCTAGTTCCTTCAGACCTAGAGGATAGCCATGACTTCTAAGCACTGCGTCAGCCCATCTGTTGAATGCCAGCTCCCTTTTCAGGCCCCTTTCCAGCATCTGCAGTGCTCTGCCCCTCTCTTGAGGGTAAAGATGCGACAGGCCTGACCCACTCCCAGAAATTAATACATTCATGGATGAGAATCACACCATGGGTGCAGGACAACTAAAATTTTGAAGCAATAATGCAAAGGAATACTCAGAAAGATAGCCACAGATACCAACACATGGGAAATGCTTTCATTCTAAACAAAGTAAAAATAATAAAGCAATATAAAATAAATACGTTTGAAATCCTCAAAGAAGTAAAGGAAGGTATAGCATCCAAAAAAGTTGAATAACTAGTTAAGAAACAGCTGAGATAAAAATAAATAAAAACAAGTAAAAGTAGAAAAGAAACTGGTTGGAAATAATGGAAATGAAAAATGCATTCATTAAAATAAAAATTTTTGGAAGTGGGTAGACTTTAAATGGATTTGTCAGAGAAATAATAAATAAAAGATATCTCTAAGTAATTCATCTAGAAGGGTTAAAATATGATATATATATATACATACACAATGGAGTTTTACTCAGCCATAAATAAGAAGATAATTACATAATTTGTAGAAAAATGGATGGAAATCAGCCAGTCTCAGTCTCAGTCTCAGTAAGTTAAGAGTCATATGTTTTCTCTCATCTATGCAAGCTAGAGAGAAAATAGGAAAGAAAAGAGAATGAATGAATATTAGCCAGGAAAATAGCATATCAAAAGAAAGCTTGAGTTGTAAAAATAAGAAAAACCTAATATTTAAAATCACGCAGCGTGATGACAAAACACTGCATGATAAAACAACTGAATGAGCAGACACAACCGTGTGCATCTCAGAGACTCAAAACAGACCAAGCAAAACCAACGGAAAAGAGACTTCAGATGAAAGAGGAGAGAGAACAATGGAAAGGAATGGGGTAGAGAAAGGGAGGGAGAAAAGGAGACTTGAGGAAAGAAACAGACCAAATAATGTTATGTTCATATATGAAGGTATCACTACAAATCTCACTAACATATACAGGGAGAGAGGAGTGAGATCCAGAGAAAAACACACCAACATATGTGTGTATATATAAATGTATCACTTTGAATCTATGTTATGTAAGTACAGTGCACCAATAACATTATTTTAATAGATAAAAACACAATTATGAGACATGGATGAGAGCTTAAGTCTACAAATTCATCTAAAGAAATTCCAAAAGAGGAAAAAAGACAGAATTTGAAAGAATTAATGTTTGAAAAGACAAAAGTAAATGCTTTTTTCCTACAGACTTGAGGATAAGAATCTTCAGATTGAAAGCAACCACTAAATATTAAATATTGCAAAATAAAATATCAAGATACACCCAAGTGAAATTCCAGAAGTCTGAGGATGAGAAAAGCCTGAAACCCACCAGAGAGAAGGCAGGCTGCCCTCTAAACCGCTGCCACTATGTCAGCAGCAGAAAGTGCACCAGTAAAGAGTAGCTACCAGCAGGTGGTGAATCAAGTCTTCAGTGGGTGGGCAGGATATGATTTTCAACCAAAATTTTATACCCAGCTAAACTAGCTTCGTGGGAAGCCATTTCAAATATGTAACACCAGGATGAGTTGCAACTTGCACATCCTTTACTACAGAGTATCCTTTACCCAAAAGAAAAATTAACTAGAGGGGAAAAAATGGGACATGAGAAGCCATAGTGAGCACATAACTTGTGAGCTATAATCTGTGAACTGGGCATGGTTTCATAGGCCTGTTGTCCCAGTTCCTCAGAAGGCAAAGGCAGGAGGATTGCTTGAGCCCAGGAGTTCAAGAGTAGCCTTGACAACATAGTGAGACTCCATCTTAAAAAAAAATTAATTTGTGTTAAAAGTATTTGATAGCCAGGTGTGGTGGTGCTTACCTGTAATCCCAGTACTTGGGAAACTGAAGCAGGAGAATTGCAGGTTCAAGGCCAGTCTCAGCAACTTAGAGAGACCTCAGCAACTTAGCAAGATCCTGTTTCAAAATAAAAATAAGTAAATAAAATAGGGCTGGGGGTGTGGTCTAGAGGTAGAATTTCCCTGGGTTAAAACCCCAGTACCCAAAAGAAGGTATTTGATAATTTGTAAATAACAGCAAAGATGATGGGTTGGGGAAACATATTGGGTAGATAAATCGGATTATTTTTGTCTCTTTCCAAAAAATTATAGAGGCAATGAAAAATTTTAAAAGATTTTAACAAAATTAATTACTGTATAAAATTACAAAGGTAAGCATAAAAAGTTAGAAATAAAATATAAACTTTAGGAAATGAAGATAATTAGAATATGAAAATATTTAAAAACCTACAGCAACAAAACAGACAAGATAAGCAAAGGAGCAAAAGATAATACTGTGCTTTGGTTAAAATACATTTATGGAAAATAAGATGTCAGAAATAATTCTAAATATGTCATTAATCATAACAAATATAAGTAAATTAAATTCATAATTTTTTGGCAGTACTGGGGATTGAACCCAGGGGCATTCAACCTCTGAGCTACACCCCCAGCCCTATTTTTTATTCTTTATTTTGAAACAGGGTCTCACTAAGTTGCAGAGGGCCTCACTAAGTAGCTGAGGCTAGCCGCGAACCCGGATCTTCCCGTCTCAGCCTCCCGTGCGCAACCACACCCGGCCATAATTAAAAAAAAAAAAAAGCTTTATCAGCTTGGGCTGAACTAAGACAATTTACAAGAGACTTCTGGAGAACAAATGTACATACAAAGGTAGAAAATGAAGGGAATGAATGAATATTAGCCAGGAAAATAGCATATCAAAAGAAAGCTTGAGTTGTAAAAATAAGAAAAACCTAATATTTAAAATCACGCAGCGTGATGACAAAACACTGCATGATAAAACAACTGAATGAGCAGACACAACCGTGTGCATCTCAGAGACTCAAAACAGACCAAGCAAAACCAACGGAATACGGAATGGCAAGGCAGCACAAACAAGTCTACAGTCGTCCTGAGTACATGTAGTATGGTTTACTATAAAGCTGATCAATAAAGCAGACCTGAAAAAAATCAGAAGTAAGGTTATAGAAGATTAGAAAATGAAATTAACAAGGTTGGTCTAATAGCTTTTTTCATGGAACTTGACAAATTGATTCTAAAGGTGAGCTGAAGTATAAAAGGTTAAAGAATAGCTTTGAAAATCCTGACCAAGAAAAATGAGATGGGAGGCTTACCCTCCGGGTATTAAGATTCATCGTAAAACAATATCAACTAACAGCATGTCTCAGCATAAAGCACGCCCTGAGGACCACTGTTGGAAAGGAGGCTGTAGACTGACCCATGCGTGGTGTCCTGAAATACCATAGAAGAAGTGTTAGAAAACAGTGTTAGCACAGCCAGGACCCACAAGCAAAGACACAATAAAATTAAATACCAGCCTCATGTTATAAACCTAATAACCTCTCAGTGGATGAACGAACTATCTGTGGGAAAAAAGGTTAAAATATTAGAAGATAAATGTTAGCAAATCTTTTTATTTAACATGAATGAGAAACAAAGTTGTTTTGTTGTAAACCTCCGAGATTTAGCAGTTTTGTTCCTGCTGAACCATCTCTGAAAGGCTGATCCCTGCAGGACTGAACCCAAAGAACACTGGTGATTTCAGTTATACCTGGAATGTTTACTTCCTTAGGACAATGTGAAAGAAGTGTGACAACGATAATGTTTACTAATTCTGTAATTCTGAGAGAGAGATACAGGGGCATGATTATCTTTCCTCCTTTATTTTTAAGTAATGAAAAGTATACTTTAAAAAAATCTAGGGTTGCATTAAAAGACATGAGATGCAAGGCCAGGAGATGGTGATGTCTCAGCTCTGGGGCTGAAACCTTCAGGACTGTTCTTCTTGGTTCTGAAAGTTACACAGAATGGGACCATGACAAATGGGACAGCTGGGGGGCCTCTGAGGAACAACAGCTCAGCAAACCAACAGGAAATCTTGCAGGACCACAACCCATCACAGAGAAAGGGGTCCCATGTTTATCAAAGCCACCTCTCAACTCAGCATGAGGCAGGTCCTCCTGCACAGCAGAGCTACTGCCCCTGAGCAGCCCTCTTACCCATGCCTAGAAGACATGGCTGGGCTCAGCACCCTTGGGACTTCAGTTGGATTTTGTTGATAAATATCACACACACGCTCACCTCACACTCTCATGTGTAACGCTATGTCCACGTGTGTTTGTGTGTATCATTGTCCTTTCCTCTCCCCTTCCCAAATGTGTATTCTTTAAATCTGCCTCATCTTTTTGTTTAGAGAAATAAGGATAAAAGAATGCCTTGTGGGTATAAAATGTGACAAAAAGTGAAAAACCATCGCACCTTTTGGTGTGCGTTGACAATGAGCTACAATTCAAAAATAAATGTGTACTTTACAGGGATAGTTTCAGCATATGCGTCCGTGAAAAATACAGGTTTCCCTCTCTGTGGTCGCTGTAATGGTTTGGATTTGGGGTGTCCCCAGCCCTTACAGAAACTAGGGGGCAGTGTTGGAGATGGGGCTTGGTTGTAATCTCAGCAGTGGATAAATCCCTTACAATGGGTGGTGGCCCAGGTCGGTAGGGTGTGACTGGAAAAGGTGGGTCCCTGGGACTGCAGCCTTGGAGATTATATATGTTTCCTCCTTCCCTCACTCTCTCTTGCTTGGGCCTCCATGATGTGAGAGCAAAGTCTTGCACTCTCCCTCTTTCCACTTCCCACCACCATGCCCTGAGATCCATGGTCTCCAGCCTCACATGGACTGAACCCAGAATTTCCAGAAACTGTGAGCAAATAAATCTTCCTTCCTTGAAGTTACGTGGTCAGTTCTTTAGATTATAGCTGTGAAAATGCTGACTAATATAGTCATGTACTGCCAAAAGATGCAGATCTGCCACTTTTGCTGAGCGTCCACACTTCTGCAAGGAGACAACCACACTCTGGACAAGTGACTAGGAAGAGCAGAGTGACGCAGGGGGCTTTGGGGCAGCTTCCATGTGCTCCTTGGCAGTGGTTTCTGGGCTGCAATCAGCACCCCTAAGTCCCCCAGTGACAACCCTGCAGCTCTGGAGCAACTGATGCCATCCAACCCCAGGTGTGCTAAGAGACCGCAGGGAGATGGTGAATGGAGAAAGGTGTCCAGCAGAGTGAGATCTGCCATGATGCAAGGGTTGCCAAGCCTGGCTGGTCGTTAGAATACTTTGGGAAGCATTTTGAGCCTCAGATTCCCAGCCCTGGCTCAGCCAGAACTTGTGGAGGCCAAGCCCCTGAGTCTGTGTGCTTTAAGGGCTGATGGTGAGCTGGTGGTACCTTTGCACTAGTATTCATAGATGGTACCTGGTACATGTGCCCAGACTGACGAGGAAAGCAAAATGTACCCCACAGCTTCTGCTGCTTCTTTGTCTTGAAGGAAGTGCAGCTGCAGAACAGGGGTAGAAATTTGGAGCCAAAGGATTCAGACCTTCACAGGGTCTTCCTCTAGAATCCTCCACATTTATGATCAGAGGATACCCTGGACCTAGCCTGCTACCTAATTCCTCTGATGGCCCTGCTCTGGGGGAGTCCTACCTCTCGATCCTCCCCCTTCTGGGCTACCAAGCTCAAGACCAGAAGTCTTCTGCATGATCATTCTGGGAATGAGTGAGCCTGGAACTGTGAGAAGCTATATGGCCCAAAATGCCCATGTGCTCCCAAGAATGTGTGTTCTTCCTTCATGGTCTGGAGAAACTTGTATCAGGAGGACATTTCACACAACCCAAGGGCAGGGCTGTATTCCTTAGCACCCTATATAGTCTATCTCTGTCCACTATAAACTATAGCTATAAGCATACACACAGACAGAAGTTCTAACTTATTTGATTTACTTGCTAAGAGATTAGAACCTCTCCCTACAGAATATTTACAAGCTCCAACCTCCAAAATAATACTCTTTATCCTTCTGAAACTTTTGTGCTTGATCTGTCTATTCTGGTGTTTGATGAACTTGCTGGTGGTTCTAAGACTTCATTTATTCCTTCCTTCACTCCCTCTGTCTATTTTGGGAGTAGACATTTTAAAAAATGCTGAGGACATAAAAAATATGATACCCCTGCCCTTAATAACTCTACAAACTGTCTTCTCCAATTATACCGGGTAGTATATTGAACAAATCCATGATGAAACACTCTATTAAAATTTAGTACACTCTCTTGTGCAATATATTAACAATACTCAGCCTCCTTCGGAGGTTCCTGGGGGGGGGGGCTCTAAGGCAGTGGTTTTAAAACCAGCTGCCACATAGTCTTAGTCCTAGGACACTGCTAGGAAGGGGTTCAGGGTGAAGGGGACACTCAGCAGCAAGACCCTAGGGTCTCCCCATACCCTCCACATTAATGCCGAGTGTATAAATCAAAGGTGGTTATTTTCATTACTAATGCAGATGATAAGTGAGGATCCTTCCAAAGCTTGTACTCAATGATTTGGAGTCACATAAAAGGCCTGAGTTCAAAGAAACTTTGAATAAAGAAAAGTTTGGATTGATCACACAAGTAAGAGACAAGCATTGTAAGATGTCGTTTTAAGGCTGCACATGCTTAAATGAAAGTACAAGTTTTGAATTACTACCTTAAACCAAGCACGAGGACAGTGTGGGAAAGAGACCCAAGTCATTTCACACCAGCAGCACAGATTTCAGTGACGACCTGGCAGCTTCCAAAATCACAGTTGTAAATGTGGTTGTTATTTTTATCAGTTGACATTCATCAAAAAGTAAACACACCACGTTTAAAAAAGTAAACATACATGTGTGCATGTATGTTTCTATCACTCTGAACTTCATTATTATGTATAATTACAATTACCAATGAAAATTAAAAAGAACAAAAAAGGAAATTCGATGTGCTCTGTATTAGTTACAGCTTCCAGTCTACTTGAGGAAATATCATTCAGTTAGCAGAATAACGGCTCATGGTTAAGAATTCCATGGTAAATGCTGTGCCATGGACCCAGAGTAAGTATGTTTGATCTAATTTAAATGATATTTTGATAAAAGGAAATTGTAAACATTTGTCATATAATATTTATGTTATGACATTTATGTTATGATTTATGTTAAAGAAAGAATATGGCCTCTGTTACAAGTTTCATTTAATCCTAAAGAAAAGAAAATCATGTGACTGCAACTTTGGGAAATTGAGAGAGTTGGAGACCAGAATATTTATCCTATTACGAGGAAAAGAGAGAGGAAATACTCATTCAATCTTTTTCAGGTACTTTCTAGACTCTATCTTATTCTTCCACAAAAATTCTGGAGGATACACTATTCCCACCTTAAAAATGGCAAACATTAAGGTGCAAAGTAGCTTGATCAAGGCCACATGAGAAGTGCATGGAGGAGACCCAAGATCAGACTGTCACCAGAGTTCATGCTTTGCCACCATTCACCTCCCTGGAAAAAAAACAAGTCAGTGCCTGGGCACAGAGGCTAAATGCTAGTCATAGGCATTGCTGTCTACAGTGTCATGTCCTAGTGTGACACTGAGGTGGAATCACTCAGATGAGGTTCATCAGTCCTCACCCTACCCAAGAAAGAGGTTCTACAAAGATGAGGGTGCCAGAACCCTGGCACCAACATCACTGGCCAGTGCCATCTGCCATCCATCCATTCATCTATCCATCCATCCATCCAACCAACTCTCTATTCACCCATCCACCCATCTGTATATCCCCCATCCATCTACCGTCCATCATCAACTGTCCAACCACCCACCCATCTAACCATACATACATACATACATACATGCATACATCTGTCCATCCATCCAACAAACTCTCTATTCACCCATCCACCCATCTGTACCTCCACCCATCAATCTACCATCCAACATTCAACTATACAACCACCCATCCATCTATCCATCGATCCATCCATCCACCCATCTTTCTATCCATCCACCCATAAAACCATTTTCCATCCATCCAACTATCATCCATTCACCCACACAACCATTCATCCACCAACATATCTATTCACCCACCTATCCAATCATTCATCCACACATCTATCCATCCATCCATCCATCCATCCAATCATCCATCTATCGACCCACACATCTATCCATCCACTCATGGACCCATTCATCCATCTACCCACCCATACATACAGACATCTATCCATCAACCCATTGACCCATCCATCCATCAACCCACCCATCCATCCACACATCTATCCAACCATCCATCCATCCATCCATCCATCCATCCATCCACCCACCCACCCAGAGTGAGCTTCCCATAAGCAAGTGAGCTTCCCATTTATCAAGTTTGTTTGGCCAAAACAAACTTGATAAAAAGAATTAAACATTCTCAGAAGAATAGAGATCTAAAGGACCACAGATATTTCTACCCCAATACAACTCCCTAATGTTTCAGACAAAGGAAGAGAAGCCCGGAAATACTTTATGATTTTCCAAATATAGCTGTGAAATAAAGGAGCTTGAACTAAACCTCAGCAGCAAACTTACTCCAGTAGCCGGCCCAAGGGGAATGAAGTGATCAGATGAAACATACATTTTAATCATAATGACCTTTGGTAATTTTAATAAAATAATGATCGGCCAATACTTAGTACTTTTCCTTTAAATTAACTAGTCAATATCAAACCAAACTCTCACAAAGTGTCCAAGATTTTTTAAATGAATGCATGATCCCATTGATACTAAATTATGTGTGTGAAGAAATGTATAAATGGCTTTTCACTGAAATATGATGCTCACTAAACCCCATACTGGTCCTAACAGACACTTGGCTGGCACCTGGCACAGAGTTTAACCATGTGCTGGTATGTTTGATTCATTTGAAGAAATTATTTTCTAGGTACTCAAAGTAGTCACCTAAGCAGCTCATATCATGGGATAAATTGTGATATTTTCTACTGAAAATACAGATAATATAAGTAAGGGCTAGATAATTATGCCCTGACGTATCTTCAGAGTTCATCTAAAAGGAAAATCAAAGAGAACAAAACATGAGGGAAATAAACTTGGAAATGCTGAGACATCCCTTAAATAGTCTGAGAACATTCAAAATTGAAAGTCCCTGCTGTCAGAGCTCTTGTGGAAAACTGAGCCCCCCCACCACCACCTACTTCTAGGGCTGGTGCAAGCTCTGATCTGTTTTTTATGCCCTGCAACAAAACCTCAGCAATTGTTTCCACAGAATGCTAGATGTTTCCTAATTTTTTGTAACCTGAAAGGACAGTCTCCTTGCACAGGCAAAGACAGTCTGCAGATGAAGCCCCTGAAAGTGAGCAAAGGCCACTTGTGTGGACCAACAATCTCCAGGCTGCTCTTAATGGGTTCCAGATGTGCACCAGGGTAATCAACGGTAGGGATAATTATTTGCATGTGCCAATAATTGGAGACTGTGCGAGAGAGCAAAACAGAGTTGGCCCCTTCAACAACAGAACACCCAACCCTGGATCATTAGTCCCATTTCTGCACTCTGATCTCCCTCTCTTGGTTATTAAATCACAGCATGTGGGTCTTCTGAATCCAGGTTTCATTGTGGGAATCAAGAAACAGTGATGACAAGCCTAGGAAGAGCCTCTACCCCACAGCAGACTGTGATCCAAAGGACGACAGGAATTACAGGGCCGACTCCACAGAGGGGGAGGCCATGTGAGATGGGGGTGGGGGAGGAAATAGCAACAGCTTCAGGAAGGAAGGATTCCATAGAATGGAGAGTCTGTCTCAGGGCCCAGCAGGGACATGCATGCTGCCTGCAGTCCCCACTCTTCTGAAAGGACTGCTTTGCAATGGGCCCTACCCTGAGCAGTGCGGGTCTGGAAATTCCACAGCGTGTGATTATTGGCAGCTGGGCGGAATTGAGGACCAAGAGCCCTGCTATAGGTTGCTCCTGCTTAGTCAATGTTCCTGATCTATTCTATGCTCCTCTGGGTACTTTAAAGCCACTCACTTGAGGTCTTTGGAGCAGGGGTGGGGCTGGGTCAATTCAGTCACCCTCAGACTGCAGCCATTGACTTCAATGGCTGCTCATCATTTCAACTCATTCATTCCACCAACATTTGGGATTTAGTTTGAGTTGATACTATCCATGGCTGCAAACAGAAATGAAAAGAGGTATGGGCTTGCCTCCAAAGAGTCCTACATACACGTCCCTGTGGACCATGTGGGCATTAACAGAAATGGGGTGGAGTGTAGGAACTGGGGGGCCTCTAAATGAAGGAAAACTGCAGATGGATTTCAGGGACACAGAAGGCAGAGGTGGGGAGAAAGGAACATTCATGTAGCAATCAGAGTGGATGGAATTGAAGGAACAAGAGCCCTGAGATCAACGAGTCAGCAGGGGATGATGAGGCTTCTACCAGCTCAGAACACAGTGCAGAGAAGGAAGAGGAAGAGAGGTGCATGGGAGGACTGCAGGGAGGAAGGTGAGCTTGGAAAGCAGAAGGAGAATAGTCAGTGCATGAGGAAATTACTAATGACTGCTCTGTCTCAACACCACTGGCTTCACAACTTTAGAAAGAACCTCATTCTTTCTCATCAGTAAAGCAGTGAGATGTTTGCTTGCCTGGGTTTCTACTATTGGGAACATGCCTAGCAAAAGTCCAGCTCCTTGTGTAATATTCTTTCAGACATCATTTTCCTTTGTTCTAACTAAAACGGTTTCCTTTTTCTCCTGCACCCTGATAACCTCGACCAGTCCAGAGAGCACCAACCTCCCCATCAACCTGCAACGATAGGTGCCCCGGGTCAACACTGGACTCTGGGAGCTCAACTAAAAAGTCAATTGTGCTAACAATTAACAAGAATGAACCCATTCTTGCATGCATATTTGGTTATTGGTTTAGCATGTGTGGCTTAATAAAACATTTATAACATTAGCAGCTTATTAACATGCTTAAATCTTTAGGCACACTATACATGGGGGAAAAGAATCAAACTGCCACAGTTTCAAGAAGATAATTTTTATAATTTAAACACTAGTATTTAAATGACTTTCCACATTCTTTTAGCTATTCTGTTCTTAGTGTTTGTGTTAAAAATAATAGTCACTGAGCTAGGCATGGTGGCACATGCCTGTAATCCCTCTACTTGGGAGGCTGAGACAGGAGGATCATAGGTTCAAGGCCAACCTCAGCAACTAAGCCAGACCCTCAGCAACTTGACAAGGCCCTGTTTTCAAATAAAATGTCAAAAGGGCTGGGGGTGGTAGCTCAGAGGTAGAATGTCCCTGAGTTTTATCTCCAGTACCAAAAATAAATAAATAATAGCCACTGTACACGGGTCCTGAGATGCCAATAAAAGAAAATATGCTCCCAAGATTTTTATCATAGCATTAAACAGTTTAAAACTATGGCTTCCAATTTTCCTATAGAAACAAAAAGATACTTCTAAACTATTTGCATCTTTTCATTCTTGACAACTACTGCTTATTGAAAGTTAGGAGGCCATTTATTTAAAAAGAGGAAGTTTGACAATAGTTTCTATATTCTATCACAGAAATAAATGAAGGTGCAATCATTTCCAGTCTGAGAAATATTGTTCCAACTCCTGATTTTGATGAAGCAATATTTTTTTAAGTTTGCTTACCTTTTATGCAACAAGAGGTGATGGTTTAGACAAAATTTTCTTACCCTAGGGCTTCTTCCCTGCACAATCCCAAACCATGACAAGCCCCACTAGGGCTGCAGGGGGTGGGTTGTGTGACATGTTGGGCAGCGGTACCTGTTATCCTTGCTTCAAAAGTAATGATCTGCCTACTACTTTCCATAAATCAGGACAGATGAGCACTTTTGTGCTCATTTGTTCTATTCGGTGATGCCAACATTGTCTCTCCAAAAGTTCTCCCAGTGTCGATGATGTGTCTCCTGTGTATAGAAGTCCAGGTACAGTGACCACCAGTAACTGGAGGAAAGCCAGAAGTCTAAAGACAGTGGTGCAGCTCCTGGGCTTCAAGTCCTGCAGACTTGGGCCCGAATAGAGTAAACTGATCTCCAGTTATGTGGTAGGTGGGGATTTGCACCTGCCTGCACCTCATTATAAATAACAGTGATATCCACACTCACTTCCTGAGGCCAAGTGAACTTTAAATTAAAGGACACTGGTAAAGCATTTAGCTCAGAATTCAGAGCATAGTAACTGCGGTGGTTAATTTTATATGTCAACTGGAGATAGCAGCCAGTGGCAACTCAGAATTTTCCACTCAAATTGAACGACATGAGTAAAGCTTCATTATCTGCTATAATTGTAGTGAGCATAGGACCAGTGACATAGGCTGAGTATTCCTTATCTGAAACGCTTGGGACCAGAAGTGTTGGGGTCTATTTCAGTCTTAATGTTATGAAGAGTGTTTTATAAAGGTGGGTGTGCCTACATTTGGGTGTGCATACATGTTTATATCTTCTTGTTAGATTGTTCCTTTTATAAGTAAGAAATGATCTGCTTTGTCTCTTCTGATAAGTTTTGGCTTAAAATGTGCTTTGCCAGATATGAGTTAGCACTCCTACTTGTTTTTAGTTTCCATTTGCATGGAATATTTTCCTCCATTCCTTCATTTTTAGCCTATAAATATCTTTGCCTGTTAACATTCAATGCTATTATTGAGAAATGATTTTTATTTCCTGTAATTTCAAGTTATATTTTATTGAGTATTATTTCTTCTTTGCTCAGTTGCTCCTCTGATAGTATTTGTCTCTCCTCTGTTTCTGGTGTTCATTTCTTTCTTCTTCTTTGTTTTATTTCTTTAAGTAATTCCTCTAGTGCCAGCTTGGTAGTCATGAATTCTTTTAGTTTTTGCTTATCTGGGAAGGCTTACATTTCTCAGTAAGTTTTGAAAGATATCTTTGCTGGATATAGCAGTCTTAGTTGGAAGCTGTTTTCTTTAAGAGTTTGGAATATATCATACCAGGCCCTCATGGCTTTGATCATTTTGGTTGAGATGTCTGGAGTGATTCTTAGTGTTTTTCCCCTAAATGTTACCTGTTCTTTTGCTCTCAATGCATTTAAGATTCTCTCTTTGATGTCTATGTTAATAATTTTGATTATTATGTGGTGAGCAGAAGTTGTTCTTTGATTTTCTCTTATTGGGATTCTGAATATCTCCTGTATGTGGATGTCCATCTCATTTTTCATTTTTGGGAAATTCTCTGATAGTTCTATGAAGAGATTTCTAATTCCCTTAGTTAATGCTTCTAGACCTTCCTCAATGCTTACTATCCATAAGTTTGGTTGTTTCATATTGTTCCATACATCTTGATTATTCTGGCTGTGTTGTATAGTATTGTCTTCTCTATATTGTTTACTGTGTGGTAAGTTTTGAATAAGCTGTCTGCTAGGAATGAGCTCTATTTCCCATGTGGTCTAGTCTGCCAATGATGGTTTCTAGTAAGGACTTTATTTCATTTATTGTCTCCTTCATTTCACTCAGGACCACTTTTTAATTCTTATTTAGGACCTCAATTCCTTTATTAGATATGTTCTTTTATATTCTGTACACTTCTCTGGTTTCCTTTTGAAAGTTTTTGATCATATCAATAATCAATATTCTGAATTCTCCTTCTGGCCTTCTCTGCAGCTCTGTATTGGTGATCTCCATTATTACAGTTGTGGAAGTTTATAGTTCCCTTGCTGATCTTTGTTCTCATGTTTTCAGTATTCTTGGGTTTATATCTCTATTATATTGGCATCCTCTTCCTCTTTGTGTGGGAGTCCTTTGTCTATTCATCCATTTATAATGAGTACTGTGCTGGGGGGTATAAATTTGCCTCAACTATTCTGTCTCATATAATCAGAATTTCGAGTTAGTCCCCTAGACATCTTTAATGGAACATAGTACGTTGTGCAGGCAAGCAGCAGTCTCTGGTTGACTGCAGGCCTCCATACTCTCTGGGCCCAAACTCAGTGACTATATTCCAAGCCTGAAACCAATCTGGCTGAGCTTTTAATACCCCATGGACACCACCACTGCTTTTCTAGTTGTGATCATGTGAACCCATCCTAGCTGCTGGCCTCCGGCCTCTTTGGTCACTAGGCACAAACTCAGTAGGGCCAGAGTTTATGATGTTCCAAGACTGTAGCCCAGTTGTCTGAGCTTTCATGCCCCAGGCACACCACTACTGCTCTGTAGTTGTGGTCATGTGAAACACTTTAGGCTGCTGGCCTCCATGTTCTCAAGCCCCAAACTCTTCCAGACAAGAGATTGTAGCATTCCCAGCATGCAGAGTGGCTGTCTATGTTAATTTGCCACAGGGACACCACCACTGCTCTGCCAGCTGCAATCATGTAAAACCCTGCTGGCCCCCTCACCTCCCTGCTCTTGGGGCCAAAACTTCACTAGGGGAGAGATTCTACTGTTCCAAGCTCAAGCATGAGTGACTGAATTATTTAGCCCTATGTACACCACTGCTACTCTGGCAGCTGTGAACAGCTGCTGGCCACTGACTTTGGAACTCATTGCACCCAAACTCCATGGGGTGAGAAATTATAGCATTCTGAGCCTACAGCATGGCTGGCTGAATTATTTTGTCCCAGAGACACCACTGCTTATAGTCCAGCAGTGACCACTGAAGACCCCACAGGGGCAGGGTAGAATGCTGACTCTAGTTCCTGTCCAAGTATCCCTAGGGACTAGGGACTATCTGCTAATTCACATTTCTCCTGCGTCAATCTGTATCCCCTGTCCTTATCTCCTCAGGGAAGGTCTGTAAACTCATAGACCCCATGAGTTTGGTCATTGCCATGTGAGTCCCTGCGGCCATGCAGGCTCCTGCTGTGATCCTTTGTAAACTTGTGGTATTGACAAAGCCTGTTGTATCCATTCAGATCCCTGCAGGCAGAGTCTGTAGTTTCAAGGTCCCCACATGCTCAGATGTAGCCATAGGAGTTTGCAGGGTGGTTTGGATGGACATTCTGGAGGTCGTGGTCTTGAGGTTTTCGATTATCTAGAGAACAATGTGATTGCTTTTTCATGTTGATTCTCTGCAATCACTGGCTTGACAGGATTTAACTTCTTCTTTGATGAAGTTTGTCTTCTCAAGCCACCGATTCCAGCAGTCACCAGCTCCGGCAAGGGCTCAACAAGATGGCTCCCACCTCAGATTTCTGCTCACCAGATGAGATACAACCAGCTCTTTTCAGTCTTCTGTTCTGTGTGCAGCTCCAGAATCAGCTATGTTTCTACTGTATTTCCTCTGTTGAATTTTGACTGCTTTTCTTCTCTTTCCAAGAAGCAGTCTTCCAACTCAGATCCAAGTCTGGGAGCAACTGAGTTGTGCTATCTTTCTCTATTCTGCTGTCTTTGAATCCCCTAACAATGACTCTTTTTTTTTTTTTTTTTTTTTTTTTTTTTGCAGTACCAGGGATTGAACTCAGGGGCATTCTACCTTCGAGCTACACCCCCAGCCCTATTTTTTATACTTTATTTTGAAACCAGGTCTCGCGAAGTTGCAGAGGCCTCACTAAGTAGCTGAGGCTGACCATGAACCCAGATCCTCCAGTCTCCGCCTCCCAAGTACTGGGATTACAAGCGTGCACCACCACACCCGGCTAACAATCACTCTTGATTGAAGGATTGTGACTTGCAATTTCCAGTCTAAAAAGTTAATGTGCCTGGGAGGCTGAGACAGAAAGATCACAGGTTTGAGTCCAGCCTCATCAATTTTGGGAGACCCTCGGCAACTTAGCAAGACCCTGTCTCAAAATTTTTAAAAAAAGGCGTGGTGTAGCTCAGAGGTAGAGTGCCCCTGGGTTCAATCTCCAGTACCTACCCCCACAAAGAAAAACTACAGTTGAGCATCCTTAATTCAAAAATCCAAAATCCAAGATGTTCCAAACTCTGATACTTTTTAAGCACCACTAAGACCCACAGGTGGAAAATTCCATGCCAAGAAGCTTTGTTTTATGCTCAGAATTATTTAAAATATTGTATAAAATTACCCTCGGGCTATGTGTACAAGATATATATGAAACATACATGAATTTCATGTTTAGACCTGGGCCCTATCCCTAACATATCTCCTTACACGTATGCAAATATTCAAACCCCCCAAAATTTGAAATACAAAACCCTTCTGGTCCTAATCATTTGGATAAGGGAGGATCAGCCTCTATTTTAATTCTTGAGTTACAAATTAAAGAAGTGATTTTGAAAAGATGCCTCCTCCTGTGTGCCCCCAGGTCATCTGCTAAATCCTCACCTATGGTGTCACCTTCCTCATGGCCCGAACTGAGAGGACATCAGTCCCAAAAGCTTCATCTGATAGATGTTCCCACAGCTACAGAGGTTGTTGGTATTTCCATAAACAAAGCAAAAATGAATTTTTTTACTTCTTAAACTGCCCTCCTCGGCAGCTATAACTCACCTTGTCTCCTTACACAAGGATCAATCTTTTTGCTTCATTTTCCATCCTTTGAACCACTATGCTATTATTTCACTGTAGCAAAACGCTTCCCAGCTTAGATGTAAATGGTGCCTGAGCTCAGAAGCACATCCCACTAAGTGTGACCCTCAGATGGCAAAATCAGAATTTCCTGCTTGGGCCCTCGTGGGGTGCTTATCTCCAGCAGGTGTGTTCCCCTGGAACACGAGTCTGCCTTTTATCAGCCATAGCTCACAAATGAACACCAGGTATAAACAGGCTATCATGGCAGCTTTCCTTCACACGTTCTCCAGGACTGACCATTCCAAGCAAGCAGAGCTCTTCGAAGGAATTGGTTTCTTTTAAAATTGTGCCTGAGCCGGGCGCACGGTTGCTATCCCAGTACTTGGTAGGCTGAGACTGGAGGATCCAGGTCCGCGGCCAGCCTCAGCTACACAGTGAGGCCCTCTGCAACTTACTGAGACCCTGTTTCAAAATAAAGAATAAAAAATAGGGCTGGGGGTGTAGCTCGGAGGTAGACTGGATTCAATCCCCAGTGCCAAAAAATAAAATAAAATAAATTGTGTCTGCCTCTTTATTTGGGGGCACCCGTTACAGTCACTCCTCACACACCCAACGCAGGGCTCAGTAGGTCACAGAATGCCTACGCTTCACGCACTCCCTCTCCTGCCCTCCTCCCCTTCTTTCACTTTCCCTCTCTTCCAGCCCCTTGTCTGGCTGTCAGCAGAGCTTGTGGTGGGATTTTCTGCACTGCCAGACACTGAGGAGGAGGGATGATGCAGGCTCATCAAGAGTGACTGAGTCTCATGTGGGCCTCTGAGAAGCAAGGCCATTGATGTGACTCATTCATGGCTACCCTCTGGTTTATCAGAGTTCTGCATGGGCGCGGGCTGGGGACACAAACGGGCCTAAGCAGAGGTGAAAGGCAGTACAATGGAGCCCAATGTGCAACACAGCTCTGTCCCAAGTGGGGAAAACACTGAGCACAGTCCAGGCTAGAGGTGCACGAGCTGCTGCTGCTGCTGGTGGGGGCAAACCCACATTTCCTCCTGAACTCCCCAGACTTCTTCCAGAATTTGAACAACTTTCAAAGTAAATTAAAAACTACACAAAGTGTTCTCCTTATGGGTAAATCAAAGCAAATGGATTCAATATTCTAACATGAAAGGCCACTTGCTTGCTACATTTCTGGATATTGGGGGTATCATAATTTAAGAAATCAAGGGGAGACCAGGAACTACCATCTGTCCAACTGCCTTGTGCCAATCACTCTCCCATGCTCTGCCTTTGATATTGACTGACTACATGACCCACCTGCAGGTGAGCACTGTCCATCTTAATTCACAGATGGATAAGCAAAAGCTGGGAGGTGCTAACAGGCTAGCACAGATAGGTATTATAGAAATAACTCAGCCCCAAGATCCATCCCCCCTTAGTCCATTCTTCCACAGTGCCACCATGTTGGTCTGACATTCCTGACTCAGCCCCACATCCTGCTCTACCACTGCCCCTGTGTGCTCATCTATAAAAGGAGAAAGATGAACCCCTGTCCTGGCTCCCCCACAGGGCCATCATCCAAGATAAGGGATCCCCTCTACATGCAACTACAGTAAGCGCTCCCATGGGCACACATGAAAAATACCGTAGAAGTTGCCAGAAATGCCTGCCAGTGCTTTCCTGGGCCTGCTCTTTATCACATTGCAGAAATAACATACCTGGGGAAAAATAGCTTGGTCCAGGCAAAGTAACGAGGCCCAACAGTGGACACAGAAGAGAGGAATCCCAGTCTAAAAGTCTGGCGAAGTGCCAGTTTGCATAGCTGTTGATTTTACAAATCATTAAACATAACAGCAAATATAACACAGGCATTTCCTGCCCAGATTTAAAAGGTGGAGTCAGAGGGTAAGGTTGTAATGTTCCCTGAGAGTAGCCATTATATGGGACATTACGTAGAGAGCTAATGCATGATTGCTCCAGACCTGGGCCCCCCAGTAGCAGGTTTGGCCAGTTATTGCTGCAGGCAGAACCATGAGTGCCTCCTCCATCAAGCCAAAGGTCTCCCCAGTCCAGACCTGATGTCTACTCCCAAGAAACTTCAGAGAAACTGCCACACAGAGCTGGGGCAATGTTTGCAGGAGTCAGCCCAAATCTGTTCCGTGGCTTGGAAATTGCAGAAAGACCTTTATTGCTGTGCCTGCCAGCAGAGGATCCAACCAGCAACAGACAATAACAACATGTGTTTGCAAGTAGCATCCGAGCCAAGTCCTTCTTGTCTGTTCATGAATGTCTTTTGTCCTGTTCTTGCTGCCTAGGATGGTAGGTAAAACCAGAAAATATTTACGACAGAGAGAGAAGTGAAAAGGGAAGTTCTCATAAAGGATGTTAACGGAAGACTGTTCTAAGTCACTCACCATGTTGCTGTGGCAAGAAAGGGGCATTTATGAAGGCAAAGCTCTGTCATGCAGCTGGCCATGGCCACAGTTGTAGCCATTGTCGTGGTGGTAACACATTCCACCTGCCCGGTGGAAGTACAGACAGTCCTGCCTGGTGCTCAGTGCCCAGTACCAGTGTCAGTCGCCTCAGCTCTGAGCATCTGTCCAGGTCCTGGACCTGGCCCCATGCTCCACCCCTGCCCCACACCATGGTGGGCAGACACGGGCCAGGTCCCGTTTCTAGGCATTAGCAAGTGCTGCGTGCGTGTATATCCCTATCACTCTGAACTACGTTGTGAAGTGAGACTACAGTGCATCAATAAAAGAATACTAACTAAATACAAAAAAGCAATACTGTCTTAGTCCAGTAGGGCTGCTATAACAAAATACCATAAACTAGGCAGCTTATAGGCAGCAGAAATTCATTTTGCACGGCTATGGAGGCTGAGAAGTTCAAGGTGAGGGTGCTGGTTCAGTGACTTCCAGGTCACAGTCCATACCGTCTCGCCGTGTCCTCACATGATGGGAAGTGAGGTAAACTCCCAGCCATTTTTAGAAGGACACCAATCCCATGGTGAGGCTCTGTGCTGCTGGTCTCCTCACCTCCCAAAGATCCCACCTCCTATTATCATCTCATTTCAACATATAGATTTTCAGGTTTCAACATAAGAATCTGGGGGACACAAACATGCAGACATGTCATCCCTGAGGAGTGTTTCAGAGTGCAAAGACCAAAAAGCTAAATGGAACTGGTACAAGGTGTTCAACAACCTGGGCTTTCATTACTTCATCTATAAGACAGGAGCACTAAAACCCCCCCTTGAAGGCTGGGAGGAGGCTAGGAGATAATGCACAGGGAAAGCCCAGCAGGGCCCCCCATGCAGAGAACATCCACAAATGCTGTCCTCCTCTGCCCCCTATGAGAGGCCACAGAGGAGATGAAAACACAATCCGAGGATCAGAGGGCTACTTTTTTTTTGTCTTTTAGCAAAGTAGAGAAGAGTTCTTTGGTATAGAAGGTTGTAAAAGGTCTCTGAAGAAATGGCATCCATCCTACTTGACTTAACGCTGATTTTACAGTTTCTGAGAGGATCACTTGATACTGTCCATGACAGAGCCTGAAGGAAACAGGAAGATGCACACAGACGAAGAGCCCCTGGGCTGTAGACTTTGGCTATCAGGTCCCTGGGTTGCTTTCTGGAATATGCACCTCCATAGATGGGGCAAACACAGTACGAGCAACTGGAATGAATACTGATGGTTATTTTTGTCGCTGCCTTATTTTTAAAACATTGCTCAAATAGCTTCTATGGGTGAATATACAGTTGACACTTGAATAACAGAGATCAGGGGTACCAACTCCCCCCATAACCAAAAATCCATGTATAATTTTGAACTCTCCCCAAACTTAACCACTAGTAGCCTGCTGTTGAGCAGAAATCTTACTGAGAACATAGATGACCATCATACATATATTTCATATGTCATATGTGTCATATATGGTAAAAAAATACTCAAGAACCACCAGAAAGCACTGTTTTTACAATGATAACACAATTTACTGGAGAGAGAGCACTGTTTTTACAAGAATAATGCAATTTACTGGGGTGAAGAGCCACTCACGCTGAGCTGATCGGTACCACCTGGCATTTCAAGCAGAATTCGCAATGCTTGGGCTCCCTGAAAAGGTGACAGGAGGTGGCTACAGATTATTACAGAGTGCGGAAGGTACTGCCCTTAATTTTACGCCCTTATGATTTTGTACTGCATCTTTATGCCCGTTTATATTCCCCTCGCTGTCAATGTGCCATGTATGGTCTGTAGGTGTGGACATATATTCTGATACATTTTAACTTCTTATGATAGACTTGTGTCTATTTTATGGGGAGTAAATGATAAAATTACCTACATATGTTTTATGCATTTACGACATACCCTCTTCTTAATTGTTTCCCTATTTCTAGGCTACATAGTTCATCTGCAAGTTCTTTCAAATGGGCACAAATCTCCAAGAAACAAAATCTGTGTATAATGGACCCATACGGTTCAACCCCATGCTGTTTAAAGGTCCATGTAATAGAGCGAGATGAAATGAGTTGAAAAATAAATTTAAAATGAATGCAATTAGGAAAGAATACCAGAGAGTAAAACAAGTCAATTGCCTCAGGAAATGCAAGGTGTGAACGTCTGGCCTCGCTAGGATGATGCTCCAAAACTTGGGACTCAGCATCCAGGCATGTGAAGCAAACCCAAGACAGGATCGGTCACCATCATGGGAGATGAGTCACACCTAAAAACCGTCAGGCCAGCCGGTACAACTCATTGTAATCGGCAGGTGGGCCTTATATTCTGAGGAATATATTCACATCTTGTTCCTATCTAGACAAAGAGAGATTGTCACTATCCTTTGCATGCCTGGAAGTACCTGGAAAAATTCAGACAGGGTGCCGGTCATACAGAAGGTAGTTCACTCCAACCGTGCTCACATGGAAACATTTGCCCTGTGTCCTAAGTACCACCATGATTCCCAGCCATGGCGTTTTTAAGCACTTTGACAACATGGAAGCATGAAAGGCGATACTCCTTTTAGGTAAGACCATGCTGCTAGGTGGAAGATGGAAACGAAAGGCACAAACCATGTCATAACAGTTTGTAGTGGTTTTTTATATTGATTTGTCATTTTCCAATGGTTTTCGGATGTTTTCAGTCACTCATTGGTCATGAGGTACTTTTATGAGGAGATTTCGGGGTTTGTGAAGTTCAAGCAAGCTCCAATGGCAGTCTACTTGTTGTGAATAAATAAATATGATTGATCTTTTTACTAGAGAGGAACTTCATTCGTTTTATTTTTTTAGAAAAAAAGGAAAGCATTTTCATCTCTGAATTGCAATACATTTGATTCATTAAGGTTTGAATTCTGAAAGCAAGTAAGTATATAACTTGAGAAATGTTCATGGAAACTCAAGGAATTAAAGCAAGAAATATCTAAATAAAGTGCATGCTATGAAAAAATAAATTAAAAGACCTGCAGCAACTTAGCAAGACAACTTTGTTTCAAAATAAAAAGCACTGGGGGTATTACTTAGAGGTAGAATGCCCCTGGGTTCAATCCCCAATACAAGGAAGGAAGGAAAGAAGGAAGGAAGGAAGGAAGGAAGGAAGGAAGGAAGGAAGGAAGGAAATAACATCAGTTACATTTAACTTAAAAAACATTTTTTTGGAAATTTTATTTTTCTTCAAAATGAAGGCTGAATATGCACACTTTGCATTATACATGACTTACAGGAAGTTTTTTTTATGACTGTGGACCCTTAGGGGCCATGATCCATACCTCCATCTGACCCCTGCTGGTCTTATGACCCCAGCTGTTTTGGTCCCATTGAGTTATTGGAATAGTTTCCAGGCAAGGTGGTTCTTCAGTTATTAAAAATAATAAACAGACTGGAGAAGATGCACACACTTCTCATTTATTAGATTAAATAAAATAGATGCTGTGCAGTCTACTCTGAGGCACAGCCAAAGATGTATTACCAAGGCAACACATGGACAGTAAGTCGTTCTATGAACTACAGTGATGACTGTGGTCACATGAATAAGGGCCCTTGTGGTGGCAAATGTTGTCTGCTGGCAGACCAGAGTGTACCTGACAGTGCAGACTGTGTGTTATTTGCATGAATGTTCATCTATCATTCTATCTATCCATCTATCTACCTATCTACCTATCATTTATCATCTATCCATCATCTATCTACCTGACTACCTATCATGTATCTATCATCTATTTCTCTACCTATCATATATTTATCCATTTATCATCTGTCATCTATCTACCTACCTACCCATCATCTATCACCTATCATCTATGACCTATCTACCTATAATCTATCTATCATATATTTATCCATTTATCATCTATCATCTATCTACCTACCTACCCATCATCTATCTATCACCTATTATCTATTATCTACCTACCTATCATCTATCTACCATATATTTATTCATTTATCATGTATCTATCTACCCATGATCTATCACCTATTATCTATGATCTATCTACCTATCATCTATCTACTTTCCATCTTTCTATGTAGCTTACACACACACACATGCGCCATTTGCACAGTGAGTGTTATATAACCTTGCACAGCTAATACTCTGGGATGAAGTCCATTCACTGTGAACTCTCTCCCACCTCTGGACTGGGAATGTGCGAAAGGCAGCATTGTTCAATTCATCATCCTACCTGTACTGTTCTGAGCAGACTTGGATTGTGGAAAACAACCAAAACACGGTCTCAGTCATTTTAAGAACATTTATTATAATCATGACCAAGACAGGTTCCTTATTCATTGGCACTCCATGCAAACCTTATGCAACTTATGATATCTTCAGACACAGAGAGAAAGAGAAAGAAAGAGAGAGAGAGAGAGAGAGATTGGTACAACCTGGAAAACAGATCAGGCCGTCCACTTCCCATGCAGTGTAGCTCAGCTGGCTGCGTCAGGGTCTCAGGTCCAGGTCAATGCTGAATCTGGTCCGGGTCTTCAGGCCTGGCCTTAACCAGCGCTCAACCAGAACTGAAGGTGGGGACTTGCCCGACAGCTACTGGCATAACTGGCCAGGTCAGCTTTCAGCCTCATTATAGTGGTCAGCATGGCAAGGCAGTGAAGCTCCTTCGCAGAAGAAGCTGCGAGTTTTCAGTCTCAGTGCTGACGATTATAGTTCTCAGGTTGCTAGGGACTCCGCGTAGTTGTCAAGGTGCTCTGGTCAGAGGGCCTTGCGCCTGCTCATTGTCTAGTAGGGTGTTGCACCTTGTGTCTGGTGCCTGTGTGTTGCCCCTGGTGCCCTGGGTGTGCTGTGCCACACCTGAGTGTGTTGTGAGAGTTAGGCTTGCACACTGCACACCATGCTGGAGTGAGGTGAGCCACACCCGGTTGTGTTTTGAGAGTGAAGACCCTCTTTGGCTTTAATGGATTCCTTTTTTAAAATATATGTGTTCCATACACAAACTCAGCCCCTGCCCTAGCTCAGTGCATGTTTCTGGACTGGAAAACACTGAACAATGTGCGTCAGGACTCAGTCGGCAGCAGTCAGCCAGCTTTCCAATCTTAGAGATGAAAGCACGTGGCTGTGTGCAGCTGCACCCTGGGGCGTTGTGACTTGGCTCCTCCTCAGATGACTCATGTATCCATTCATCCCGGAGGTTTGCAGAAACTACATGGTGTCCCTGAGACTCCTGGGGATTCTCTCAGGCTGTTGGAAGATCAGATCCCAAACTCAGCCATCAGTACATCCTTGAGTATAATTACAACCGCTACGCTGAACAGGAGGACATCTGACATCCCATGTCTGCCTTCCGGTGACCAAGAGCGTGCCTCTTTATGGCCAGGGATCTTGGGCTGCCAGGAGAAGCCCTCACATCCCCTCGGATGTCCCAGAGGGCCTGCACGGTGCTCACGCAAGGCATCTCTCCATGGAAGTCCTCCTGCCTGCCAGAAAGAAGGAGAGTCCTCAGCTCCCTTCCAGGGTAGAAACAGCACGAAACCTATAAACAGCTGTGTCGCTATCTACACATATACCTGGGAAACTTTACAAGGAGGTCAGAAAGAAAACTTGCCAAGAAAGACAATCCCAAATAATTTTATCACATGAGGGATGCTGGGAGACAGCGCTAAAAACACACGGGTTTTTATGAATATGATGGGTGACTTTCACAGGAGAGGGGGAGAGAGAGAGAGAGAGTATCCCATCTGCATCTATATTACTGCACTGAACGCTGTCTAAGCCACGCACTGTGGGATCCCACCCTCCTTACACACAAAAAACTCAAGTTCTAGAAAAATGCAGCACGTCGCTGAGGCAGATGATTGCCGAGCTGAGATTCTAACTCTGACCTCTGCTCCCCAGGTCCTTGTATTTTGCCCCCCTCACCTGCCTCACAAAAGCTTCCTGAGGACTGGGCAGCAAGCAGCCACCTTGGCTGAGGTCCTGCCCAGGGCAAGGTGGATGGCTGGGCAGACACTCTTCTTCCGAGTGCACCAGTATGACCCAGGGATGGCCAGTAACCCTGCAGACAGCACTGAGCTCAGGGTGGGTCCCAGCCCTTCAGAAACACCCGTGGCCTGGCCAGGAGGAGAAGCGATGCTGAAAATGTCCCCAGAAACCTCGGAGGAGGGGCCTGGAGATGGCAAACATAAGAATCAAAAATCAGGACCACTTTATGTGCATATAAGAATGTGTCATAGGCCGGGCATGGTGGCGCATGCTTGTAATCCCAGTACTTTGGGAGGCGGAGACCGGAGGATCCGGGTTCGCGGCCAGCCTCAGCTGTCTCTCTCTCTCCCTGTCTGTCTCTCTCTCTCTCTCCTTAGTGAGGCCCTCCACAACTTCGTGAGACCCGGTTTCAAAATAAAGTATAAAAAATAGGGCCGGGGGTGTAGCGCGGAGGTAGAACGCCCCTGCGTTCAACCCCCGGTACTGCAAAAAAAAAAAAAAATGTGTCATGATGAATCAACTACTTTGTACAAATACAACGCACAATCATAAGTGCACCCTAAGCAGATCATTTCTAAAAATCAGTGCTATGCGTTTAGAGACAGACCCCTGTCCTCAAAATAATGCTCAGCCACTCTCTAATGAGGTTGCTCAGAGGAGAGCCCTGCTGCACGCGTGGCTTCTTTCTTAAGTGGTTCTTGGTCAGACCCAGGTGCTAGTCCTCCCAGCTGTGGTCAGTGTGCTCACTGTCTCCCCTCCTACAGCTGAGAAGGCTCAGGCACAGGAAGGGCGGGGCAGTGGCCCAAGGTCACACAGCAGGAAGGGTCAGAGCCCAAGTGGGGTCTGAGAGATGACTGTACAAATGGGCAATGGCCAGCCCGTCTACAAAAAGCAACTCTGGCCCACAACCTGCAAGCAGCAGCCAGCCAGGGAGCCAGCCCGGCCCGCTCTCTGTAAGGCACAGGTGCAGGAAGTCAGACTACTATCTCCAACAACTGGGCCGGGAAGCCACGCAATAGCCCTGGACAATCAGCCCAAATGGCAGGACTTGATTCACGACCCACAGCTGCCCCAGTTCTTGCCCTTACTTCCAACTGAAGTCCCATCGAAAAAGACAAAGGTGCCCCGTATCCACTCCATGGAACTCCCCATTTTTAGCAGCTGTCCCCAGGCCTACAGCCTCCACCCGGCTTACCTGGAAGCCTCCTGCTCCTCCACCTGCCTGGAGTCTCTGCAGAATGCAGGGGACAGTGGCTGCCCTAGGTTCTAGACGCTCAAAATAAACAGCCTCTGTCTGTTCTCACCCATGGGGCTCCATTTATTTCCACAAATCTGAGACTGTTGCCCTGAAGTGCAGGCCCCTGACCACCCTGCCCTCCTGCCTTCCAAGGTGAAAGACAGATGGGCCCAGCCCAGCGCTCATCTGCTGGGAGCCAGAGCTGAGGAACACCTCCGTCCACCCTTCCTGCATGTCCCGGTCCTGTGACTCCAGAGCCCTGAGCTTCTGCGCCAGACCCCATGCTCCTTCCACCCAGCCACACACACACACACACACACACACACACACACACACACCTCACACATAGGCACAACAGCACACACAATTGCACCGTACACAGAGGAATAAACACATGCACACACCGTACACACCGTACACACTTATACACACACACACACACACACACACACACACACACACACACACACACATGTCCTCTCCTCTCTCCCTTGTACCCCAGCAGCCTGGTTAGAAATACAGCCTTGTACCCTTCATCAGCCCAGAACCCCAGGACTTTCAGGGATAAGTGACACCAGGAGGAAGCTGCCTAGAACAGAAGCCAGTTCTCGTGACCATAGTGCGAGGTCTCAGACCCACGTATGCTGGGGAGAGGGCACCGCCACCCCATTTACCCAGTGGCCCTGTCCACAGGCTGCGCCCCACACCTCATCAACTTGCCTGTGATGTCTGAGGGAAGCTCCACAGGAGCCCTTCGACCAGAGCTCTGCAGAAAAAAATATCAAGGGGGTGCCTAGCCCTAAAATACGAGAAAGTCTGAGTCCCCGCATGACACAGAATGTGACCTGTGTCCCCGACAGGCACCAGGGAGGGCTCCTCTCCCCACTCCACAGCCCTCCCTTCCCAGGTCTTTCTAGGGTAGAAAATTACTGTGTGCAATGGCTTTTGTTGTTTCTTAACTTGGAGCAATTGAGGATATCAAAGAAAGGTAACATGGGGACTCTCCCCACGGCACCAGACAACCCATTAAAGGCTATTACGGTACAACCTGGAAGGCCCATCTTGCTGAGAGAAGTTTCAAGCCCAATTTCATGAACTCTGACCCTTTCCCACAGACAGATAAGCATTTGGATAGACAGATCAATAAAGAGTCAGAAAGACAAAGCCAACTTTTGATTATCTGCACTAATGGAAAGATAAACACAGATAAGTCAAAACCACAAAGTACTCAAGGCTCATTTTAAGATTATAAATTACTTGTCTCAACATTCCTTCCATCAACCTTTTTCAGGTTGAGCGTGAAGGGGGCGGAAGAAGGGAAGAAAACAGACATATACTATCATCTTTTTTTAAAATGCTTGAACACCTTTATTTTTCCCTTTCTCTGGAGATACAAATCTGTAGTAAGATAACAGCCAAACAGGGCGACATTCTTGCTTTGGGTCTTGTGGACATGACTGGAATCTGGCTGATCCACTGAGCTGGCAGCAACACCCTAGACTTGGGTCTTTTCTCTATCAGAAAGAATAATAATCCCACCATCCAGGTTTCCAGAAGGGGAAATAATAATCATACCTTCCCGGGTCTCTAGAATGGAGAATAATAGTCCTACCCGGCAAGGGTGGGCATCAATGGACACATCTCCTCATGACAGGCTTGGACCATTATCCCATCTGTGTGTGGGTGGCCCTGCCAGGGAGAAGTGACGTGTGAAGGAGCAGAAGGGTATAAACAACGTGTCCCCCAGCACCGTCTGCAAAGCCAAGCTCCATGAACCCAGACATGACACTTCCTACGTTCAGTGGCTCTTGCTTGGTCAGACTGAGCTTGGCTATAAACAGGAACAACCACACAGTGCCCCACAACAGGTGTCCTCACCGTGGAAGGGACTGCCTTGCATCTGGGGGTGAGGACAAGGGACGTAGGGGGATAGTGTTGGCCAGGCTCATGACACATGTCCCAGTGTACCTCCCTTCCAAGGAGTTGTACATGTTCTGTAAACTACTGGACTTACTGGAATTCCAATGTGTGTATGTGTGTGTGTGTGTGTGTGTGTGTGTGTGTGTACACACGTGGGGATTAAACCCAGGGATATTCTACCTCTGAGATACACCCCCAGCCCCTTTTTTTTATTTTGGAACAGGTGCTTGCTAAATTGCTGAGAGCCTTGCTAAGTTGCTGAGGCTGGCCTCGAACCTACAATCCTCCTGTTTCAGAATCCTAAGTATTGGAATTATAGGGGTGTGCCACCATGCCCAGCACAAAAGTATTGATAACCCTGAATTGTTAATGTGCATTTGAAGATTTTTAACCCTGTGCTCTGGGCTCTGAAAGCAGAGAGCTGCAGCTTGAGTCCTGCTCTGTCTCATTCACCAGACATGCAAGCTTGGGCAACCGGCTGTACCTTCCGGGGCCTCGGCTCCCCTTTGGGAATCTCTTACAATGCCATGGGTGTGGACAGCAACATTAGACATAAAGCAGAGAGTCATAAGAGCTCATTAGTTGTTCCTGTTGTTTGTATTGGCATCTTCATTATCGCCATGGGGATGGAGATTAAAAACTCAAATAATTAAGTAATGTTGTAAAGAAGGAAAACACACTGAGCCCGGGACAGGTGGGCCCTCCAAAAACGTCAGCCATCACTGCCGCAGTCTGGGAGCCTCCCTGTCACGCCGCACTCACCCTGCCCCAGCTGTCTAGAAGCCAGCAGGGCCACTGTAGCACCACGCCATTTCTCCGTCACAGCATGTTCCTTTTAAGAGAGGCAGCCACTGTGAGCGGTCAGCCTCCAGACCAGCCAGCCCCGCACAGCAGGATGGCACTATCCAGAAAGACCCTTCTCTCTCCAGCCAGGTGCACTTGGAAATACAGAGCCCACTGCACTGGGACCCTCGAGGACACTGACATCTCTGGATCCCTTGTTCTGAAACAGAGGCTGCCGCTGTGCATGGAACCAGGTCTCCTCAGTGGCCTGTACACCTCCACGTTTCTCCCTGGCCCTGCCCTTCCCCCAGGCCTCTGGGTTCCTTTGGTCCCAGACCTTGTGCAGTCTTCCCGCACTCCTCTGTCCCCTCCGCCCTTACGTACCCCTAGAGGTACCGGGTTCTTTGCTCCCTTGGGCTCCATCGGCTTTCTCTGCTCTGCTCCACTCTGCTCAGTGTCACTGTTGGAGACCTGAGAGGCCAAAATCCAAATATGTAAGGGGTGAATAATGACCCCTCGGGGGAGCTGAACCCTGACCTTGGAGCTCTGCTGAGGAAGTGGGAACTCACCCTCTGTCTCTCTCTGCCAGGCCGGAAGGGCCCAAGAACAGGACTGGATGACAGTGGGTGAGTGGTCCCCAGGCACAGTAATGAACCAGCATCCTGCACACTGTGCTCCAGGGCTCTTTGCAAAGCTCACACATGAACTGTTTCCTTTAATTCTCATAGGCCAGAGACTGAATGGGAGACCCAAGACTGAAGTGCTCTAGACACTCAGTGCCCAGCCTGTCCACGAAGGCCAAGACCATCGTGGGAAATGGTCTCTCCGGAGAGGCCTGATGGCTTTCCCAGAAGGACAAGAGGAAAGTGAGAGAGTCCTGGCTGGGAGGCAGCAGCCTGGGCTGAGCATCAACCAGCTGAGGGCTGCCAGTGCAAACAGGGTCGCTTAGCCCCATGAAAAGAGCCAGACCAGTGATAATGGGGATCCCCTGCCCACCACAAAGGGGCATATGAATGAATGAGAGATACACCTCCAAGAGTTGAGGGCTGTCTGTTACTGCAGCATTGTGGTGGCTATCCTGTCTCATACACTGGGCACCTCCCAAGGGTATAGTTACAGGAGATGTGGCCATCAGAGCAGCCACCGTGGAAGAGCAAAGCCCACCTGGAGAGGAGCTGGAAGCCACACCTGAAGGCTTCTAGGAAGACCCTGGAAGCTACAGGGAGCAGAAAGAGACACCCTGAGAGCACTGGGGATAAAGGACTGTGGTCAGGAGGAGTTGGCACCCAGCGCCATACTGCACCACCAACGGACTGTTGGTCAGAAGACAGTGGATGTGCATTGGTACTTCTTACACCAGCCACCCTGGTCTCCCACAAGGACTGTAGTGACATGAGGAGAGGGAGCAGAGGGCCACTGTGGGGTCTAGTTCCTGTGTGTGGTCCCTTAGCTGTCCTCTGAGTGGACTCACTGCCATTCCATGACAGACGGGGCGCCCAGGGCATCCTCCTATGGATGGAAGTGGCTCTCCCTGACTGGGGGAGCTCTCTCGCTGAAGAGCTAGGTGGCTCATCAAGCCTGCAGTTCTGAGCCCCAGCCAAAATGTGGGGACAGTGATGCAAAGAACACTGAGGGACACAGCAGCAAGCAGAGACCTTCCCAGCTGCCGTATTCTCCTTAATGTGAGCGCTAGACTCCTATCCATTCTTACAGCCAGCGCATCTAGGAATTTCCCACTCTCAGATCACGCACTTGACACGCCACGCTATTGCTAAGGCAGCAAACAACTAGCGCTCTGCATTCTGAAATGAAAATTAAAAATGCACAGTCCTTTGAATTCAGTTTCTAATTACTGCACCATATACCATCCAGAATGATGGCGAATTGATAAAATATGCAAATGAGGCAGCAATTCATAGAATATATTAAAATTTCCATTTAAACTGTTAGTTAAGCTGTACACATTTGTAAATGTAAACATTAACCCTCAGGAAAAATATTTTTTAAACTACAGCATAATTAGAAACTCCACCACCATATATAACAGAAAAGGGATTGTTACACAGAAGGGTCCCCTTATAGCTATAAATAAAAGAGTATTTCTGCTGAATGGTTGCTTCCTCTTAGCAACTCCCACAGCTCTTCCTCCGGCTCTGGAAAGCCACTCTTCCCATCCGCTCCTCTATGGGAGGCAGAGCATACAGCGTCTGCTTAGCCAGAAGGCTGTGCCCTCGGGACAAGACCCAAGCCTCGCCACCCTGCATCCCCCACAGGGTGTCCTCCTTCACGGAGGAGGAACTTGCTGAGGTTAAGATGAACTGCATGCAATGGACAACCTGGAATCAAAAGGCATGAATCAATTGGGACAGAACTCACTTCAATGTGGAGCTGGGAGGTCTATAGGTTTCCATCTTGGAAGCTCAGTAAACACATCTAGATGTTTTCTGCTTCTATTTACAGATGCTCAGACAAAGTGCCTTGGGCCAACATGAGAGCAAGATCACGATTAGCAGATGTTCAGGATGGGAATCGTCTAAAAACCAAATAAGCAAGGCTGCCTGTCTCTGAGATGTACCCAACACCTCCCCACCAAGGCAGGTGGGGAGACCCATCTGTCGATGGAGGGAAAGTGCACCTGTACCATCGCTCGGCTTCCTCTATCAGCCCTCGCTGAAGCCCCTCTTCACGTGGAATGCGCTCAGCTAATGGGAAGCCAAGGGATGTTGGCTTTAGACTCCTCCATAAAACCCCTGGTACCCATTATTTTCATCAGTCTCTCCAAAGAATCCCGTTAGATTTTATGTTGGGGAAAGGTTGCCTTTTATAAAGAGTTTGTTTAGGTGGCCTTTTATCTGACAATGAAAAACACAAAGCCTGTCTATTGTTTTTGCCCAATTTTGCCCATGCTGCTAGAAGTTTAGAGCAAAGTCTAATGTTCAGGAGTGGGAAGCCATCCCTTGAGCTTCAGTTCTTGGTGGGGTGTTGCCACATCTCTTCTACTTGATATCTCTCTCTCTCTCTCTCTCTCTCTCTCTCACTCTCTCTCCCCCCCCATAGTCTGTAGTGGCATTCGTTGAAAATAGTTCCAAGTCATTTTTGAGAGTATGAAGACAACAAATAATAAATAATCAAGATAGAACAGGTATCTGATTTATATTAAAACTACTGAGCAAGAAAAACTGTGCTGTATATCCAAATGCAGTAATAAATTCCATAATTCCCTCACATCATGCCAAAAGACATAAACTAAACATATGTAACAGATTACATTAGGAAAATAAGATGACCATTTAAGATGGAGAAGAGGAAAATGATTTGGAAAATAGCATGAGTGATTTTCCCAAAGACCAAGGAAGAGAAAAGGGAAAAAGATGGAGGGAAGAAAGCTGTCATCATGTTAACACACGCTGGGTCCCAAGCGGTGTCATGTGTGGTATCTTACAGTCGTCCCATGGGTTAGCATGGCCAAGAACACAAAGCTGTGTAAAGTCATAAACGACGCAGCTGACATGAAGTCATAAGTGTTTCAGTCCAAAAGGTGCGGCTTTATCCATTAATAACCTTGAAATCATTTCAAAGGTTCGGTGTGCCTCGCACTTATTATAACATTTTGTTCTCCCGCTAACCATGAGCAGTAGTTAGAAGAGGGGTCTGCACGTTTTGAAGTTGAAGAAATTGGAGCCCAGAGGTTAGATGCCTCTGGGGCCACACTCATGCTCTGATATTTCCCGGCAGGCTCAGCTTCCTGGACCTGTCCTGTGCGGAAGCAGAAATGGTGCCCGGCAGGCCACCTTCCCGCAGTCCTCTTCCGGGGAGGATGCTGTTGGAGTGCCAACTTGCATGCTACCCTTCTGAGAACGTCCAGATGTGACTTCCTGCTCTCCCCTCCACTCTGGATTTAGTGCGATATTACACAAAAGAGGTTTGGGTGAGTCCTGGGAACAGATCCAAAAGCATGCCCGGCCCCCCAGCTGCGAATCCATCTCTCCCAATCTCTGTACCAAGCTCCTAAACCTTAGAAAATTACCTTCCTCCTGCCGGTTTCATAAGATAGCAGAGTGGAGAAAATACCAACACTCCTGGACACAGAAGGTTAACCGGATGTCTGTTGGCCTCCAAGAAGCAATTAAGAGCTGAGCAGAAAGTTCAATGGATGCTGAACCAGTACATCCCTGCTCCTGTCCGTGTCTGTGAAATCCCCGGGCTGCCCCTCCCTCAGCAGACTGACATATTTCCAATGACGGGGACGGAATGAATATTCAGCCGCGTAAACCCCATTGGCATGTCCTAAATCAATATTAATGGAAACCCTCAGGCAATCAATATGCAGAAGGTGAACCTTCCTTCCCGGATGCAGTTTCCGCTATAAATGGCAGCAGCTCCCCTTCCCGCTTCTCACAACCCCAGATATTCACAAACTCCTTTTCTGGACACGTGTGAGTGGGATTCCTCTTCACATATCTATTAATGCACACAGATAACCGCACTCTCCACCTCCTTAACACCAATGCACCTAGCCTACCACTCAACAGACAGTTTGGTTAAAGAATTATAAACAGAGCAGACTATTTTTGTTTTGCCTTTGATTTTTTTTTTTTGCAAGTTTAACAGATTAGGTAGTTATAAGAAATTTCATTCTGACTTCTGGGGTGGGGATAGGGAGAACTTGTAGTTTTAATGAACTTAGGGCCAGGACAAGATAATAATTCCCTCATCTGGCATCGTGTCCAACAAACAGGAGATGTTAATTAATGGCTTTGAGGAAAAGCAACACAGAGGAAAAGCTCCAGTTCTGTTGATATTCAGCCCATTCTATCCAGCTCCAAGTCCCAGCGCCATGAGCAGGAGGCGATGCTAGCCCAAAACCACACACTACTGACTCAAATAGTGAACCCAATAGGCCAGGGAGCCCTTGAGCAGCTGACAGCCAAGGAGCTGGGAACCGCGGGAGTCCCGCCAGGTTTTGCTACTTAACTGAGTGACTTTGTGCAAGCCACTTAACTCCCTGTGCCCCAGTTTTCTCACCCCTTAAATTAGGAATAAACTGGGCCATCCCCTGGAACTGTAGTGAGGATGAAATGAAATCACGGAAATAAAAGACTGGACACAGGCCCTGCCCAGAAGAAGGATCCGGCTAACCGTGGCGATCGTTACTCAGCAGTCGGGAATGCGTCTGATTCCGGAGCATCTGTGCTGATCTTTCTCTCACCCCTCTGGGTGGAGGACACCAGGCTGCTGCGTGTGGAACAAGCTCAGGTCCCAGAGGCGAGAGAACCCGGGCTGAGCAGAGAGCAGACCGCCCTGCACGGGGACGCTTGTTTTCTGCAAGTCGTTCCCATTCATGTCATTGGTCCTACATTGTGGGGAGATTTTAAGAAAGACCTTCCATTTGCTCTCTGAGCTTTTATGGCTCTCCATGGAATGTTGGAGAATGCTTTCTTAAAAGCATTAAGAAAGGAGCAGAATGGGGTAAGCTCTCAAGTACCTTCCAGTCTTAAGATTGTCACTTACGAGGTCCCAGTTGCAGTGTGAAGCCCAAGACAGCATGCACAAGTCAAGCAGGGACGATGGCCTTGCAGAGTCAGGTTTGGCCTGGCCCACAGCAGACTGAGGAGTAAAGACAGGGTGATTGGGCCGAGTGTGGTGATGCACTCCCAGTATTTGGGAGGCTGAGACAGGAGAATCAGAAGTTCAAAGCCAGGTTCGGCAACTTAGCAAGGCTCTTAGCAACTTAGCAGAACCCTGTTCCCAAATAAAAATAAATAAATAAAACAGGGCTGGGGTGTAGCTTGCAGGTAGAATGCCCCTGGGTTCAATTCCCACCCCCACCAAAAAATAAAAATTAAAAAGAAGGGTGATTGTGTTAGACGTGCAGTTCAAAGACGGGCACAGGGTTTTACAGTATTCTTCACATCATTCACCCCACAAACACACTCTAACCGAGTGCCCTGGGGCGGGGACATTTAAGAGATTTTGAGTTTGAACCTGGTACTTCTCAGCAACCCTAGGAATAGGGCTAGAAACCTGGCTCAAGGGGAGAGGACTCAGAGGATCAGAGATATCACCTGTCATCTACGAAGCTACATGAATAACAACAGTGGAGGTGGCATCTAAATTTGAATCTACATTTCCCTGGCCTAGATGACAGTGACCCCCAACTTCCGGGGACCCTCCCTCACTGCACTATCAACAGTGGTCCCCAAGCCTAAAAAGGTGGGATTTATTCCATACACCTGCCATGGTTCATATTAAACTTGAACCTGTTACCTCCTTTATGTCTCTATTCCCTCTCCTTTCCCAATGCCAAACTCAAAGACATGTGTAGGGAAGGGGGGAAGGGGGACCCGGAGGGAAATGCTCCAAGTGTTGTGTGCATGTGTACTCCTAACATGCTATACCTCTGTATGATGTATAATTACAACGCACCAATAAATATAGATAGATGATAGATTGATAGATGGTAGATAGATAGATAGATGATAGATAAAACTTGTACCTGAAAGCTCACAGTCTCATACAGACTCACAGTTTCACATGAGTGTCCCTGTTTCTAAGATGAATTGCAAAATAAAACTGTTATTTGTGTTCGCAAATAAAAGGAGATTTTTTTAAGAAAGAAAAACACATACACACACATCAGCTCTGGATCTAAATTCCAGAAAGAAATTCTGAATTGTATAACTTAGGAAGTACTCTTTTTCCCAGGAGAAAACAGGTTACTTAGGGGAAACAAGCTCAGAATCCCTACACCCTGATGGTTTCCTGGGGCTTTTGTCCCAACCAGGTGGGGGAGAAAAAGAAAAAAAAGAAAAAGGGAAGCTGATGCTCAGTCGGTGGGTAAATAGTGCCATCCAGTGGCCACAAAAAGAACCAGCCATGTGCACTCCCGGCAAAACTACATAGAAAAAGACCTTTGATACATGGATTTTGTTATTTAAGACTTTGACAGAGTAACAGGACATACTGGATGCTATGCTACCTGTTTTACACCACCCTTCAAACCCACAGAAAGTTCCCCCACCAAAACCAATCCCTTCAAAAAGGGGAGAATAAATGCATCTACAGCCCGGGGTCCTTCTTCAAAGGCTCAAGGTCAAGGTGACCCAGTCAGTGGGGCATCAGCAACTCACGGGAAATGAAGGGCTTCCAGGCTCGGGACCACAGCCGGGCCCCATGAGAAGCGCTGCCCGCCCCTGCCATCCACCAGGGCTTGCACTCTGCCCTTCAAATAATAGCCATTTGCAAATCTCAGATCTCAGTTCTCAGGAAAGCTGATTTTCTACTTTCTTTGATGAGTCCCCAGACCTCAGCTGAGCCACATGATCTTCACTTTCATGATGAGTACACTATCGCTTTCCTAATTCCTTTGTGGCTGGACTTGGGGAACTAACCCCTGGAAGAAGCAGGGGAAAGGATTGTCTGCCCACTACGGGGTGGCGACCTTGGAATCCTCCAGCCCTGAGGAAGGGAGCACCTCACTTGACCCTTTGCACACTTCACCTAAATGACCTAAATGAAATGTTATTTTCTCTCCTATGTTTTCAGCATAATCTCTATGACCAAGTCCACACCAGCCTCGAGGTTGGAGCCCCGCCATTGCCTAATAAATGCTGTTTCTTTCCCCTCCCTCAGTACCCCCTCTACGCTCTGCATGTAGGAGGTGATGCTGGACCCCCTTTAAGACTCCCTCCTCTTCCACTGGTGTGCCCTGGGGGTTCCCCCACTTTCTACGGCAGAACACAGGCAGGATCTGAGAGGCCACTCCCAGGATTTGCCATTTAATTTAGAAAGCTACATTTCAGGGGGATCCAAGATGGCGACCAAGGGAGATACCACGCTATGATCTCTCTGATACTTAGATCTCAATTGCCGTGAAAGCAACCTCTCCACAGGAGAAGAAAAGCAACAAAACTTGAAGTAAACAACAAAAAGTTTGAAACGCAATGGAATCAAAGCCAGAAGACAAAACAGAGAAAGTAAAAAGCTCCAAGCACCTTACCTAAGGAACGGCAGCAGCGCCATCTTGGACAGACCGCGCCGGCGGCTCCCAGCATTGCGGCTTCCACACGTGGCCAGCAGAGAAGCCAGAGACCTGCTGTGAGTTCAGCAGCTGCAGATCAGCAGAGATGAAAACGAGCAGCAGCTCCTCCACACTCAAGACATCAAACGGCGGCGGCCACAGCGGCTGCAGCGGCGCCATCTTGGCAGGACCTTACTGGCAGCTACCAGCATTGTTGCTTCCACACAAGACCAACGGAGACGCCAGCGACCTGCTGTGATTCCAGCAGCTGCAGAGGAGCAGCAGTGACGGCGAGCAGCGACTCGCTCCACGCACGACACAGACCCGAACTGCTGCGTCGGCGAAAGCGGCAGTGGCACCATCTTGATCAGACCACGCCGGCGGCTACCAGCATTGCGGCTTCTGCAGGTCACCAACAAGGAAGCCAGGGAGCTCTTCTAAAACCAACATTGCAAAGCATCAGCAACAGGTGCGAGTAGCAGTTCGATCTATGCTCGGCAGAGTCCCCAGGGCCTGGAGGCCTGACCAGAGCCTGCAGCAGTGACTGACCCCCCACCCCCCAGAGATTAAGAGCAGCACTCAACAAGACCGTAAGTCAATGAGCCACCCCAGGGGGAGACCACCCAGCATGGCCACAGGGACTCTCGGGGTCTGAGACGGTGCAGATTGCCCTGGCGGATGCAGGAGTGGGATCTCCTGTGGGATGTGGTAGACGCATGGATAAGCAGACAGTCTCTGGTGACATTTGGGTGGGACAGACTTGCAGCCCGCAGGTCGCAGCACCCCTGTAGAGTCTCCAGGGAGCACCACAGGACATACAGCTGTGGTACCTGGGGAAAATTGGACCAAACCAGCCCTCTCTGTGGAAAAAGTGGAGTTCTGTGTTTGCAGAGAATCGAGGAAAAGCGACACCCGCTGGTTCTGTAGGCAAAGAGAGACACAAGCCCAGGGCCCCCTGCTGGTGACACCTGCCATAGGTGTAGACAGAGAAAGACATAGGGACAGCCCAAGTGGAGACCGCGGAGACCCACGCTTGCAGTGAGAAGGGCAATAGCGGCACTGGTCACTTGCACAGGTAGTGAGAGGCACCAGGCAAGGGTCCCAATCACTGAAGGAGACCAAGAATTGGGCCTGCAAATGGACATTATACCGAGCAAGTGAGAAGAACCATTCAGTAAAAGCTATTCACCTTCAAGGCTCACCTAGTAGAGTTCCCTTTAAAAATAGGAACAAGACAAGGATGTCCACTTTCAACTCCTTTTCAATATAGTATTTGAGACTCTAGCCAGAGCAATAAGGCAAGAGAAGGAAATAAAAGGAGTACAAATAGGAAAAGAGGAAATGAAACTATCTCTATTTGCAGACGACATGATATTATACTTAGAAGATCCAACAAACTCAACTAAAAGGCTCATAGAACTGATCAACAAATTCAGCAAAGTGTCTGGATACAAAATCAATCTTAAAAAATCAGAAGCCTTTCTGTATGCCAACCATAAATCCACTGAAAAAGAAATCCAGAAGACATTTCCACCCATGATGATATCCCCCAAAACAATAAAATACCTGGGAATAAACCTAACCAAGGAGGTAAAAGACCTCTACAAGGAAAACTATAAAACATTGAAAAAAGAAATTGAAGAATATCTTCGAAGATGGAAAGATCTCCCATACTCTTGGATAGGCAGAATAAATATCATCAAAATGGCCATTCTCCCAAAAGTGCTCTACAGATTCAATGCAATACCCATTAAATTACCAAAGTTATTCTTCACTGACATAGAAAAATCTGTCCTTAAATTCATTTGGGACAACAAAAAACCCAGAATAGCCAAAGTAGTTCTCAGCAACAAGAACCATGCAGGAGGCATCACAATACCTGACTTCAGACTATCCTACAAAGCCATAGTAATAAAAACAGCATGGTATTGGCACAAAAGCAGACACATAGACCAATGGAGCAAAATAGAAGACTCTGAAACAAACCCACTCACCTACAGCCAATTAATTTTTACAAAGGGGCTAAAAACACCCACTGGAAAAAGGATAGCCTCTTTAACAAATGGTGCTGGCAAAACTGGCTAACCATATGCAGAAAAATAGAAATAAACCCCACTTTCTCACCTTGTACAAGAGTCAATTCAAGATGGGTCAAAGACCTAGAAATCAGACCAGAGACCTTGCAGCTACTCGAAGAGGGCATAGGCCCAACACTTCAACACATAGGCACAGGTAAAGACTTCCTCAACAAGACCCCAGAGGCACAGGAAACTAAAATGAGGATCAATATGTGGGATTGCATTAAACTAAAGAGCTTTTGTGCAGCAAAGGAAACAATCAAGAACCTCAACAGAGAGCCGACAGAATGGGAGAAGATTTTTGCCAGCTACACCTCTGATAGAGGACTAATATCTAGAATATACAGAGAACTTAAAAAAATCACCACTAAAAAACAAATAATCCAATCAAAGAACGGGCAAGTGAACTACTATTTCTTCTTCACAGAAGAAGAAATACAAATGGCCCATAAGTGTATGAAAAAATGTTCAACATCATTAGCAATCAGAGAGATGCAAATCAAAACTACCCTGAGATTTCACCTAACCCCAATTAGAATGGCAATCATTAAAAACACAAGCAACAAGTGCTGGCGAGGATGTGGAGAAGCAGGAACTCTAATACACTGTTGGTGGGATTGCAAATTAGTGCAACCACTTTGGAAAACAATGTGGAGGATCCTCAGAAGAATGGAAATGAACCTACCATATGACCCAGCAATACCACTTCTAGGCATCTACCCAAAAGAACTGAAACCAAACTCCCAGACTAATGCATGTGTATCTATGTTTATAGCTACATAATTCACAATTGCCAAACTTTGGAACCAGCCAAGGTGTTCATTGACAGGTGAATGGATCACAAAACTATGGGATATGTACACAATGGAATTTTATGCAGCCATAAAGAAGAACAAAATTACATCATTTGCAGGGAAATGGAGGGCACTGGAGAACATCATGCTAAGTGAGATTAGTCAGTCACAAAGAGTGAAAAGTCGGATGTTCTCCCTAATATGTGGAAGCTAGGGAGAATGGGACTTAGAAGGAACTCCAGACAAAGAAGGAGAAAACTTTAGTTGAGCAAAGAAGGAGACCTAAATGAGGGAGAAGGGAGGGGGGAAAGGGAAATACACTAATGCACATGATGTGTATAAACAAACTTATCAGAGTCAATTACTATGCTGAGCATGGAAAGGAGGGAAGGGGGAGGGAATGGGGTGGGATGAGGGAGGGCTAAATGAACAATGTGTGCATGCATGTTCCTGATACCCTGACACTTACCAAAATGTGTAACTACAATGCACCAATAAATGTAATAAATAAAAGAAATAAATCAATTTTTTAAAAAAAGAAAGCTACATTTCAAACTGGGCATGCTGGCTCATGCCTATAATCCCAGTCCTTGGGAGGCTGAGACAGGAGGATGGCAGGTTCAAAACCAGCCTCAGCAACTTGGCAAGGCTCTCAGCAACTTAGGGAGACCAATGTTTCCAATTTTTTTAAATTAAATAAACAGGGCTGGGGGTGTGGGTCCGAGGTAGAATGTCCCTGGGTTCAATCCCCAGCACCACAAAAAAAAGAAAAGAAAAGACAGCTACGTTTGAAATGTACAGATATAAGTTAAGTTACAGCAGTGCAAAAATATCAAGTCTCAGGATGCCATGGTACCTAGACTCTATGAATTGGTCTTGCTCAGAACCTCACTATTTCATTTCAAATTAAATTCTTCAAACCTAAGAATGCCTGGTTCAAACTGATGGTACCTACAGCTATCCCAAAATCGGATTCTTGAACTACTTTATTTGAACCAGCATCCAATTCAAATCAACCCCCTCAAAAAAAGTCATCTTTTTCTGATTTAACTAATCAATGGCTTACCTGAACTCATTTTTGGATGAGTTCATGGTATTTGCAGCACAGCCGGCTGTGTCCTCTCACAAGCAGAGCCTACATGCTTCATACCATGCATGAGCATTTTGCTTATCAGTTTGGAAGGCAGAGATCACAAATGTTTTAATGCATGCAACACTTAATTATAATGTGATGTCACTAATAACTACATGAAAATATTTGTGAATTATTAAAAGCTCCATCTTAAGAAAGATAAGTAAGCCGGGCGTGGTGGCGCACGCTTGTAATCCCAGTACTTTGGGATGCAGAGACCGGAGGATCCGGGTTCGTGGCCAGCCTCAGTGCTCTCTTTCTCTCTCTCTCTCTCTCTCTCTCTCTCTCTCTCTCTCTCCCTGTCTCTCTCTCTCTACTTAGTGAGGCCCTCCGCAACTTCATGAGACCCAGTTTCAAAATAAAGTATAAAAAATAGGGCTGGGGGTGTAGCGCAGAGGTAGAACACCCCTGGGTTCAATCCCCAGTACCACAAAAAAAAAAAGAAAGAGAAGTAAGAAATGCTCAGAGTTCAGAAAACACGCTTCTTGGATTTTGAGCCACAGCCTTTAGCTAAACCTGCACTATGTCACAGTAGAAGCAGTTAATATTTTGAAATAAAGCAATTCTTCTAAGATGAGAAGCATTAACGATTCATTTTATGTATTATACTGACCACAATAAGAAAATTAAGTAAGGCCCTTATAATATGCAACTTAAAGGTTTAAAGAAAATGATTCTCTGTTTAGCTAGTCAAAAATTAGGAAATTAGGAGTATTAGAATATATGATCCAGCAATCCCACTGCTGGCCCTATACTCAAAGGAAATGAAATTAATATGTTAAAAAGACATCAGTATTCCCATGTTCATTGCAGCACCAGAATATGGAATCAACCCAGCTATTCACCAATGAATGAAGGGCTAAGGAAAATGTGGTGTATATATACACAGCGGAATATTATTTAGCCACAAAAAGCATGAAATCCTGTCATCTGTGAATGGACCTGAAAGTCATTATATTAAGTGAAGTTAAGTCAGGCATAGAAAGACAAGTACCACTGCTTAATAGGAAGAACAAGCCCTGGTATTCCATGGCACAGCAGAATGAATATAGTTAACAATAATGCATTATATATCTCAAAGTAGGAGAGGGGAATTTGAATCAATTCAGCATAAAGAAATGATAAAAATTTAAGGTGATGGATATGCTAATTTCCCTGAATTGATCACTACCCGATAGATCATGAATGAAAACATCCCATCGTACCTCAGAAATATGTGCAAATATTATATCAATCCAAAAAATAAAAATTGACTTTAAAAATGCGCCACTCTCTAAGCACTTTAGGGAATCAGTATTTCTACCTTGTGTTTTTCTTTGTGAGCCCTCAAGAATATAAAGAATATTCTTAAAGCTATACTTATATTCCAGAACAAAAAATACTGATGAGGGGAGCCTATGGATTTGATTATTTACACAATTCCACAGCAAACACTGTGTGAGCAGCCTTTAGTGTGGTCTTCCAAGAACTGAGCCGTAATAACACCTATGTCTAAACAACATCTGTGGTACAGAAGGTTCTTTCCCATGGTCTATGGCAAACCACAGCCTGTGAGAGATGAGAGGTATTAAACCTTCATTTTTCAGATAAGACAGAGGCTGGGAGAGCCATCGACCTCAGCAAGGAACTTTGCACTGTCTTATGGGATCTGAACACACAGTTTCTACTCCCACTCTATCTGCAAGGTTTTTCTAAGACCCACATGGATGCCAGAAACCAATGGCAGAACCAAACCCTATATTCATAACACTAGTGCCTACATGACCACAGCACATCAGGGAACCAGCATGAATCCATCCTTCTGTGTCCCACGGCCCAATGCCTCCATTGCATCATGGGTCTTGCACTTTGGGGCCAGTATATGGTAAAAATAGGGGTTACATGAGTACTGTGAGCATCCATCTGATAACCAAGATGGCTTCTAAGTGACTACTGGGTGGGCAGTGTATACAGTGTGGATACACTGGATGAAATGAAGATTCACACCTCAGACAGGGTGGAGCTGGATGGTTTGAGATTTCCTCACACGACTCTGAAGAGCTCACAATTTAAAATGCATGACTTGTTTATTCCTGGAATTTTCCATCTAATATTTTGGGGCCACTGTTGACCATGGGTACCTGAAACCATGGAGATCGAAACTGTGAATAAGGGGGGACCACTGCACTGTAGTCGTCAAGAATGTAATCCACTTCACATTTTAAAATGAGAGACCTGTACAAAGGGCTAAAGGAAGGAGAGTCCCAGCCCTGCTCTGAGGGTCTAGCAGCTCAGCTCAGCCAGGTCAGCATCCCCTGGCTTGAAATGATGAGGCAAGGACCAGGAAGTCAAAGGAGAGCCTCCTCAGTGTGCTGAGGTCCACATCTGGAAGACAAGAAAGAGTGGGGCAAACAGAAAAGAAGACAAGGAGAATGGTTTGCAATGCAGTCGACGCAGGTGAGGCTGGCTTCCCTGTGAGGTTGGATACAGGGCAGGACCTGGTAAGAGCTCAGTGTGCTGGTGGTTTCCCTGGAACCCTGCCAAGATCCTCAGTTCTGCAGGAACTCCAGGGAACCAGAGAGCCCCTGGCCAGCATGATCAGAGCATTCCCAGGAATAACCATCACGTGCCCCACACCCGGGCACCTGTCCCCAGTGAAGATGAACATGAGCATCCGACACTGAACAGGGCTGCCCTTGGCTTCTCATTGTGCTTTCCTGGGGGTTCCATGGAATCCCAGTGCCCTCTCATCTTTTCATGTCAGCTTTGGTGCTAATTTCAACCTGCTTAAGACACTAAAGCATTAGAAGAAACATTCTTGGAGGACTCCTTTCAAATTCTATGCTGCCCAGGCTCCCAGCCAGCTCTTCCATGTTTAATCAAAAGCACTCAGATGCCTGCTTTCAAGACGTTGGTGCCAAGTGCCCTGCCCACAGCTCTGAGCTGCAGCCCTTCACGTGCTGGGCACACTGACCTCCGCCAATCAGACAGAGCAGAGAAATGCAGGATTGGATGCCGGTGAATGTGCCCTTTCATTTGTAGCTGGGCACAACCATGAAATGGTACTGCCATCATTATGTGTGGATGAAAAGGAAAGAAGGTCTCTCTCTCTCTCTCTCTCTCTCTCTCTTTCTCTCTCTCCTTTCTCTCTCCCTACCATTGACAAAATTTTGACATAATTGACAAAAGCCCACAGAAGTTCAGTAAATTTCCTCTTTAGTTAATGGATGAAAATATATTTTTTATGTGAGAACTATCAAAAGGTGTACAAGGAAATGAAAGGAAATGGGCTGGAGTGACCTCAATTTAAGAAAATAGTAACGCACTCCATATTTTAAAAAAAGAAGCAAAGAGAAAATTAGTTGAGATTGGACAGATGAATGAGATCATCAGGACTCACTTTTCAGGAAATTCATTAGCTGAGTAATTCAGCTTTTTAATTATGAATGGGGTCTATTTAATTCTCCAGATTTACTATGGATTTCCTGAACAGTACATGCTTCTGAGTTGACTGTGTCAGGGGGTCCTTTCCGGTACTTTGACAAAGAGTAATACACATGACCACTTGGGCAGAGCAGCAGCTGGGCTCCCGTCCCCACCCTCCTTAGATAGCTGACTGTTCCTGTCCAAGATGGCCTGGGTGTGCACAGGGTGTGCAGGGCTCCATGATAGGACAGTCCGAAAGGGTTAATGCAGAATTTTGAAATGTGCCATGAATTATTGTCCCAAAGATTAGGACAATGACTCTACTTCTGTTTTCTCATAATAAGCATAGGGAGTCATGGAATATTCCTTCCTGCTCTGGAAGGCAGGGTTAGGGAGTTAATGGTGGAGGTCATGCTGGCCCTTGAGAGAAAGTCACCCTGCAGTTTCACAGGAAGACAAGTGCTTTCAGTGGACTTGACTGCCACCTGCTCAGAACAGAGGCCTTAGGGGCTGAGTCTATTTTCTAATATAAATATAGATGTGTTATAAATGTATATAGGGACTACAGGACAGATCCTGTAATCCCTAGAACAGCCCCAGAACCTATAACCTACATGTTGACAGATAAGAAACTACAGTCATTCCAAATGACAAAATACAACCACATCGGGTTTTTCTATAGAGGAGGAGCTTTTATTTTTTTCACGTGCTCATTTGTAAGGGTGCATTCCATATAATGAACAAACACCTTAAAGCAGTTTTTTTCATCTCAAAGAAGAAAACAGTACTGACATATGAACATTAAAGCAAATCTGTCCTTTCAACCCAACCACCTCGTTTGGGAGGAGCAATGCATTCTCAGGAAATTTGCATTTGTGTATGAATGGGAATAAAGGGGGGAGAGTTCAAGAAGAAGGAAAATGAAGGACATATTTTATACATTTTCAAACTAGTACAGCATTTTTTTAATTAAAGTAACAAGAATACCATTGTTTCAGTGAGCAACATGAAGGTCCCAACTCCATGCTCACAAGAGTCAGGGGAGTGAGAATTTTTTTTAAGTACTAGGGATTAAACCCAGAAGCATTCTACCTCTGAGCTACACCCCAGCCTTCTTTATCTTCCATCCTGAAATATGGTCTCACTAAGTTGCTGAGGGTCTCATTAAGCTGCCAAGGCTGGCCTCTAACCTGCAATCCTCCTGTCTCAGCCTTCCAAGGACTGTGATTCCAGGCATGGGTCACCACAACCAGCGAGAAATGTTTAATGTCACTTTTAATTTAATATTTAATATTATACTTATCATGATTAATGCACATTTTATTTTTAGACCTTATGTTCAAACTCAATGCAAAATATATCAGTTGGTGGGGATTTTAAAGCTATGTCTATCAAAAAGGGGAAATATTCCATGAAACACAATGATCTGAGAGGGAACTACACAGGGCTGGGGCAGGAAAGGCCTTCAAATTGCTGCCAGCTGCGCAGAGTCACCTCCTCAATGAAGGTCTCAGTTCCCAGTGCTGTAAACTCTGGTTTGCTGATGGAGAATTCCTGTCTGGGTCAACATTCTCACTGCTATAATCCAAAACAACTGACCACACAACTTAGAGGAAGGAAGATTTATTTGCTCACAGTTTTTTGGAGATTCTGGGTTCAGTCCATGTGAGGCCAGGGTATATGGATTTCAAGGCATGGTGGCAGGAAGCAGAAAGAGGGAAAGAGCAAGGGTCTGCTCTCACATCATGGGGGCCAGAGAAAACAGAGAGAGCAAGCAAGAGGATGCACAGTCCCTAAGGCCACAGCCCCAGGGACCCACCTTCTCCTGCCACAGTCTACCTGCCTAGGTTACCACCCAGTAAATCCATCACAATGGATTCATCTCCTGATGAGATTACAACCCTCATGACTCATTTACATCAACTCTGAAGATTAATTCATGAACTCTTCAAGGGACATTCTAGATCTAACCATAACATTCCCTTCCAGCTCTAAGCAGGCAAGGCTGCTATAAAGTGAACACTCTCCACCTGCTACAGATATGAAAACAAAACACCAGCCATGCTGGGCCAGGCTGCTGCACACAGATGCTCATCCCCACCTCCCTACATCTTCGCACCCTTCACATTCGTCTCCATCTGATTATCAAGTTGCAAACTGGGCCTGTGCCAAATGGCCACTTCTGTTACAAAATCTCTCTTCTATCCAACTCCCATGCGAGAGAAGGGCCCTGGAGAAACCAGCCGCACCTCCCTCGGAATGATGCCCAGCTCAGACAATCCAGTCTGGGTCCAGGCAACATTTCCAGCTCCACCAGGTATTGCAGCCTGGTGTTAATGAGATCAGGTTGGGGTTCAGGGAGACAGAAAGCATCTCATTTCCTGGCCAGACAGTTTCCACTAACCCAAGAAGCATTTCAGCATCCTTGGAGTGGAACCCAGTACAGCAAGGCTGGAACATCTCACAATAGCCCTTGACTTCCCAGTTCCTGCCTGGAGGCACACCTCATGTTTTGTGGGACACTGTGTTGCTCTTGGTACAGATGTGCATTCCTCGTGTAAATTTTCAAATGGCCTAATCAAAATTAACAAGCATTTTACAGCTCAAGGAAAGGATGAAAAAAAGGAACACTCACTGTCTCTAGAAATATCACCCATATCAGCCAGATCTTAGACCTGCTCACACCTTCTTCCAAGGGAGCTGGGGAAAGGAAAATCTTCTACAGGTACATGACTTCCTGGGTGAAGTTCTGGATTATTCCACACTATAGGAACAAGAGAATGAGCCCTGCACAACCTCCAGCAGCGTCTGCCACCCAAGTATTTGTGGAGATCAGCCCCCACCCATAACTGTGCCGAAAAGCCCAGGTATCACCTTTCTGTCAGGCCCAGGGTCTTACCACAGTGAGAGCCAATGTTAAGTCACTAAACTGAATTAGTGTTGGAAGTCCCTTTTCTTTAGCTTGTGATACAATGAAATGGCTGTCTTCTACTGATGGCTACCCATGTAAGGCTGGGGCTCCCCACAGTCTTTCAAGGTACATCTCACGACTCCCTCTTTACAGGTAATATCAGAAGGGACCGTGACACAGGCCCAGACCTTTCTGAATGCTGGGCCCCTGCATCATGCCCTTGGCCTCCCGTCGCAGGAGCACAGCATTCAAGGAACACCGCTGTCTTGCCTCTGTCCATGGGAAACTCAGCCCTCTTCAATTGCTTTGGAGGAGACTAGACAGAAATGTGTGTGCATCAGGAGAGGAGGCTCACCTATTTGCTTCTTTTACTCCATAGAAATCCTCTTTCCAGACATTTCCACTGAACCCAACACAGGGCTCATCTGCAAAGCACTCGATGCTCATGGATGGCAGCTCCATCCTTTCACAGATGGTCTAGAAGTGAGGGAGAGGAGAGGGCTGCAAGAAAGAATGGTGCAAATTTGGTGTCAGTAAAAGCCTATGCTCCACCCGCATCATTTGTGTAAACGTCAGCCCCCATCTCTGCACTTGCTTTGTAACATTGATATAAAGTTGGTGACAGTGCCCACCTTTCCTCCCCTGGCTCTTCCCATCACAGTGTTATCGGTGAATCCATGCTCAAAATTCAGCAACACAGCGTTGACTACAGAAAAGAGTAAACTCAGTGAACGGAACCCTTAGGTGAATGCTCAGGATTAGAAAATGCCAAGCATCAACTCAGAGGCCATCAACAAGGACTGAGCAGCTCACCCAGCAGTCAGAGTTTCAGAGTCATCAAAGGGAGCCATCCCAGTGTTGCTCTGTTTCCTTCAGAGTGGGCCATCTTCATTGTTGACGCCTGCCCATGTGTAGCAATGGCTTTTCACTCTCTAGAGATGGCTGCAGGACACAAGGATGTCTGGCTTTCCTACAATATCCAGAGAACTGAAAGTGCTACAAGTTTTTAAACACAGGACTTTAATTGAAGGACTGTGAGGGAGAGACCACTAGAACATAGGTTCCATAAGACCAAAATCTTCATTTACTATGTTCCTAGTGCCCAGAGCAATGTCTGACACACGATAATTGCTCGATAAAATGTAGTAAATAAATGCTAGCTCTGAAATGACACTAAGATAATTAATCATCCTACTTTGTATCCAGGATCCTTGGGTTTTCCTGTGGTGGCTTCTTCTTTGGCCATGTCCCACCAACTTGGGCTGGTGACCTTTGCTCTCTGACCTTTTCCACTTGGCACCTACCATCCCTGCCCTATGAACACCCACTGAGGAACACCATCCTCCCACCAGCCTCTAGTCAGGATTTCCATACCCCTTCCCAGGAAATAGTAAAGATATTTGCCTGACAAATTATATTCTGCATAGCATTTTATACAATATTTTATTTGTAAGATGGATTCATCTGAAAGTAGGGGGCATTGAGGCATGTAGAGAAGAGTGATCTTTGGATGTAGAGATACCATGTACAGATCCCAGCTCCATCACTAAGAACCGCCATATATTCATTTCAAAACAAAGAAAGCACTATCTAACGAGGACAACTGAGAGGAGGAAAGGTTTGTTCAGGCTCACGATTTCAGAGGTTCAGTCCATGGCTGGCCGGCTCCAAGGCAGAAACATCATGGCAGCAAGGCACGCCAGAGGAAAGCTGCTCAACTCATGGTAGCAGAAAGCAGAGAGAGAGAGAGAGAGAAAGAGAGAGAGGAGGGGGCCAGGTCCTCAAAGCCACACCCCCAATGACCCATCTTCTCCATTTATGCCCAACCTCTGAGCCTTGGGGCACTGGAGACCAGGCTGTCAGTGTGTGGGCTTTGGAGGAGACATCCAGTTCCACACCACGGCAACTAGTGTTCATGTTATGTTAGTGTTAGCTCATCAGCAACTCTGATTCAGGAGATCTGGGGCAGAACAAGGACCAAGCCTTTATCACAGGCATCCAGATACTTCTCAGCGAGGAGTATCTGCCGCCTCATGTTCTGAATCACAGTAGCTCTTACACATTAGTAGAAATGGTACGGAAGCATATGTTCAAACCTGTTGTCCTGGAATCACAGGAAAGCTGTTGAAGAGAAGATGGATTTGGGCCTTACTTCCCTACCCTGTCAAAAGTCAACATAATCTCAACCACCTGTTAACCCCTCACTTTGTGCCAGAAACTGGGCTAAGTCTTTTTAGACTGTTTCATCCTCACGAAAACCCTTAGCAGACATCATCACCATTTCACAGGTCAGAAACCAGAGGCTCGGGCTCGTACAGTTAGAGAGGGGATAAAGAGAGAATTCTTTCATTATTTTTTCTCTTGAAAATCCAGCGATTCAATATGTTTTTTTCTATCTTTCACTCAATAGCTAAATTTCATTCTTGCTAAAGGACATGCTCCCTCATGAATGGCAGACCCCAGGTTTGCTCAGCAAAGCCAGCAGAGAAATATTTATCTCAGCTGAAAGAACATAATAGGAAGAACTTGGAGGATGAAGCCTTTGCAAACGAGCCAGAGGAAGCAAAGCATGCAGCTTGGCAGCCTGGACATGGCGTCTTGTCAACGAAATAAAGAACTCTATGAGACAGGTCCCCAGGAAACTATAATTTGGACATTCATGCCAGAAGAGATTGAAATGTGATAAGAGTGGATGAGTGCTGTTTTCAGCAAGCTCCTGCCTGGGAGCGGGCTGAGGTTTCCTGCGTGCTGACCCCTGGTGAAAATGAAATTCCTCCCTCTGAATATGTGACTCTCCTCAGGGGAATTCCTTTCAACCGAACAACCTGAAAACAAAGTACAAAAGAGCCTCTGGCAGGGGGAAGGAAATTCTCACCTAAATTTAAAGACATGCTGGAGCTTTTCCACTGGAGGAGGCACCTGAGAGGGACCCATTTTTAAAAAGACAGCAAAGGACACCACGCTGCACAGGGCATCCATGGAGCTGAGGTCAGAAAATGCCCGTCAGCCTCAACTCCACTGTGAAAGAGAGCAGGCATCCCCTGGAGCAGATCTCAGAGCTGCCCTCAGCAGTGGCATCTTCAAAGTGCATGGCGTTTCCCTGTTCCTGTCACCTGCACACTGGACTTCATGGTATTCTCTTGTTCCCTTGCAAAAGACTTTAGCACCGGGAATTCAAAACACATTTTCTGCATGAGTAGTTGTAGCCTGTGCACAAGAGGAAGAGACAAAGGGCTCCGCACCCAGGAAAGCCCAGGCAGCTCCGGACCCTGCTGCAAGTTCTCAGCTCCTGGAGCAAAGAAAAGATTATGGTCTTGGAATTTCCACTGATAATTTTTTTTCCAAACCCACTGCTACTTTTAAAATCCATGCTGAGCCAACTGTGGTGGCACACACCTGTAATCCCAGTATGTGGACGGCCGAGACAGAAGGATCGCAGGTTTGAGGACAGCCTCAGCAAAGAGTGCAACTCTCATCAACCTATTGAGACCCTGTTTCAAAATAAAAATAGGGCTGGGGGTGTAGCTTGGAGGTAGAATTCCCCTGGGTTCAATCCCCAGTACCACAAAAATAAATAAATAAATAAATAAATAAATAAAATCCATGCTGATAAGTGAAATTAGAAATATTCAAATACCTTGGTTTTAAAGCTGGTTTTAAATGTCAAAATGAAAGGCTACAATGGCGTGTCTCCCCGCATCTCCATCCCTCACAGGAGTCCTAGCAATGTCTATATGTTACATTTACATTTTTATTTTGCATTCTTATTAGATGTGACTAATTTCTGAGTAGCATATATGTTTAAAGAATCCTCACTATGGAGTCCCACCCTTATTAGTTCACCCTGATGAGGAACTTCCCAAGGCAGTGTGCCCTGAGTCTCAACCCACTGGATGTAGAGTTCTAGACTCTATCTAGAACCCACCATTTCCACAGAACTATGTAGGATACGATGAGAAGAAACACAGTGCAGGCCAAGCCTCGGCCTCACGTGCCTCTTCATTGTTGCTGCTAATAACTAGGATCTGATGGGCAGTCAGGACGTCATCATGTAGAACGTAAAAGAAAGCAAGCCGTAGTTAAGTACCATAGCAGTAGTATGGCTGCACGAATCTCTAAGACTTAGGAAGAATTCATGCATAGAGTCTGGCACTTGGAATATTCTTAGCCCCCTCCCTGCTTTTACTCTCAGTCCTTTCCAGTTCTTCCCTCTCACCATGATAAGTTTGCTTTCTAAAACTTCTCTAAGTAAGCCACCTTTCTGTCTCAAACACTCCCATTATTTCCTATATCTACAGAGACAGCTGCTGAACCTGGCCTGCAAGGATTTCTCTATCCCTGTGCTTCCAAGGAATCTTCTGTCGCTCAACCCCCTTTGAACCTCCATGTTTCTATATACCTTCTTCCCTTGGCCTAGTACTGTTCCCCATTCTTTCTGACCCAGGTCCTCTTCATGAACTTCTACTCGCCTCTCAGAACCCCAATAAATAGAACCCCTTCTGAAATCTCCCCTATCTTTGAAAACAGAGCAACACGCTTCCTCTCCTGGGTCAGCGTGTCATACCATGGACATGTCTCACACCTGAACTGCAAAGATTGTGTTTGCCTTCCCCTTAGAACCAACAAAGGTGGTGGGTGTGTTTTTTCCAGATTTCCAGCAAGGCTGAGCACACAGTAGATGTTCTTGGTAGTCACAAGTGTTTCTTGAGTGAAGACTGGCCAAAGAGGGGTTTGGACAAGACAGAGGGTATAGAAAAACAGAGATATGACGTGCAACTTGCGGACCAGCCCAAATACTGGAAAACACAGATTTTCTCCCAGCCCTTGGGTGAGATTGAAAGAGAGAGAGGAGGACTCCTCTGGTACAAGGAAATAGTAGATAAGCTTGAAGAATCAAGGCTGAATTCAAATTCCAAGAATCCTTTGAGGCCAAGTGAAGGACTAGGAACATCATCTTTTGTGCAAAATCCCCACTGAAGTGTTTAAGCAAAGGTGTGATACGTATAGTATTAGAAAGATGAAGTTTGCCTTGATCTGCAGAGATCAGAGTGGGTGGAGCATGGCTGCAACAGAGAGAAGACTGAAACATGTGATGAGAGATTGTGGAGAACTTTGGTAGAATATTTGGCATTGGCCTTGTGGACAGTGGTCCAGCAGTCTCTCTCTTCTGTACATTGAGGGCCACCTCTGTTGGCTATGGTAAAACGTTGGTGACCAAGCCAACGTTAGGTATATTTTGAACACAATGTGAAGTGTATTTATAATAAACTATGGCTCTTCCCATACTGGTTACTATCCTTGCTGCTGCTTCAGTGTCAGACAATTTAATTTAACTTTCCTTCTGGAGTTGTCAGAACCTTTTTCTTGTGTATTTACCAGCCCTCTGGATGTACTGTTGCAGTGCACACATTTCCATATGATCAACTTGATTTTGACAGCAATGATATTTGGATATATGCTCTTTGATCCAGTCAGCGTGTGAGGGCAAAGGAGGACAGGCATGTTTGATGTGGAGCAGCGTGTTAGAAACCAGGTCTAACAATACACTGCAGTTACATGCGCTTAGCCCTGACAAGAGGTGAGGAAGGCAGTTTTCCCAACACAAAGTAATTACGATGAGCCCAGGGCTGGATCCAGAAAGCTAAAATATAAACATCAAATTTATGTACTGTGTTTAAGGTCTCTCATAACGGAAATTATCTGTGTGTCAGGTACCATCTATCACAGAAGCACAGATTTAGAAAACTTTTAAAATGCATATTAGCTACTTGATAGACTGGCTGTAACAGCTCTCCCGAAATGACTTCAGTCTATCATGTGTAAATGGAGGTTTGGGTCTTTTGAAAAAGAAAATGTATATTACTTATCCAGTGGAGCAGAACAGCCTCTCCGAGCCCTCTTGGTCTGTCGTATTAGTCCCTGTAAATCAACGTTTAGCCTGAGCTCCCTTAACGGGGTACCATGACAAGTGCCTGTGACATGGTAATTGGCAATGGCCCAGTGCCTCTTCGCCCTGGGTTGCAAAGTCGCTGTGACATAACCCTAACTTGCCAATTTCATCTTCTTCGTAGGATACCCCTTTTCTAAAAGGACACTTTACTTTGCTCGAATGGTGTAGGCTCTGTTAATTTTGGCATTGCCTGCCTGGAAACACCAAAGAACTTGGAAAGGATGTGGAGGAAATGGTAAGAACGAGGGAGGTGGCCCCTCTCTGCAATGTGGTCTCTGAAGAGTCCCTGCCTGAGGACCACCTGTGAGTGCATGCTCAGACCACTGTGGGTCTGTGCCATGCATTAAGTGCAGGAATTCTAACAAGCCAAAGACCTGATTTCTGGGTTCTTCCTTTTCTAGTTACACCAAGCAACTATTCCCATTTTATAGCATGAGTTTCCTGATTGGCTTAAAGATAAAAATGACTGAATCAAGAAATCCTTTAAGAAATGAATTACTAGCACATGTTCAAAAGCATTCCTACTGCGCCGTGGAGGAAGAACATAAACCTGTCTCTACTTTTGACTGTATTTTACTGTTTAGTTAGCTTTTTTTTTCATAGCTGTGACTAAAAGACCTGCCAATGGCAACTTGGAAGAGGAAAGGTTATTTGAGCTAACAGTTTCAAAGGTACAGTCCATGGTCGGCTGGCTCCAAGGCAGGAACATCACAGCGGCCGCACAGCATGGCAGAGGTAAGCTTCTCTACTCATGGAAGCTGGAAGAAGAGCGAGAGACAGGGAGTGGCTGGGGACAGTATAGTCCTCAAGCCATGAACCTAGTGACCCCCTTTCTCCACCCATGTCCCACCTCTGAAACTTGTTGCATTGCCAATGAACTTTCCAGGGACATTCCATTTCCAAATTATAACACGTACTGAGGATGGAAGCTACACCTCATGAGAAAAACCATGAGGAACTAACTATATTTTAAGGAACTGTCTTCTCCTGATAGGAACACAGCTTGTGTTCACAGAAGGCTCACTCAGGACAAAAGAAGGAGCACCCGCTTAAAGTGCCTTGGGAGTAATTTTGTTTTCCTTTGCTTCTTTTTTCATGAAAACAAACTCAGCAAGGCTTTGCATTGTCACCAATTAAAGACACTCTTTAAAATTGAGCAGCACTTTGTCACCAAACAACAGCCCCAGCACCAACACTACTTTAAAGGCTACAATTGTGCTGTTGTTGGTTATCGGGTGCTCATTAAGCTCTATGGAGAGCCAGGTATGAACTGAACACTGACAGGCACGAGGAAAGCAGGAGACAAACATATAATGTGTTAATCTTACAAATAAAGCACTCTGTGAGCAAGATCCCCACATGATCATTATAATTTAGTCACTGACATGATTTTACCAAACAATGATATTCAAAAGTCCTACCAGGAAATCATGGAGAATGACACTTTACCAATTATCCCTTTATATTCAGCTGCATGCCTTCACTTGGCTCCTCTCCATCTAATCCTGACCCTCAAAGTGTCTCCCACTAATATGAGGAAAGGGAAAACTGTCCCTAGGTACACCTCCCTTTAGGGGCTGTCTTTATAGTTGAATGTCACTATTTCCCTGCCACCATGCTGCCCTGCCCACTTCAGTTACAGCTCCACCATTCCAGGGCACTAAATTCAAGGTAAGTTCACACCTCTGTGAAAAGGACCTCCCTTCCTTTGCCTCCTTGTGACCACCACACACCTTCCGTCCCCTCTTCTTGTCTGCCTCATGGGCTCATCCTCTCTCTCCTCTTGGTGTCTCGAGGGTCTTCTCACAGTCACTTTCTCCCTCCCCATCAGCACCCACCTCTGTCTGCCATCTACACACACCTAACACACACACAATACAATCTCTCCACCAAGGGCTCGCTCTCCTCTGAGACCGAATTCGGCCGCTTACAATCTGAAGCCACCTAGAGGTCAGCGTCTTCCAGACAGAACCCTTGTTTTTGCTCGTCAACCTATTCCTTTCCAGTTTCCCCAAGAATCTTACCAAATGGCAGCTCCATTCATCCATATACACTGGATACCTAGACATCCTGCCTCTAGCCCATGCCATAATCCTAGGCACCACCAAGACTTGCCAGGTTTACCTCCTAAAATAAATCCATCAGCTTCTTCTCTCCACCACCCCTGGCCCAGCCTGCCGCCATCTTGCCCCTAGATAATTCCAAGGCTCCTTGCTTGTCTCCACACCCACTCTGGCTTCTACCCTGTGTGCATATCCAGCAGATCAACTGAGGGAACGTTCCAGAAGGGATATTGCATGTCACTCCCTTTCCTCCTGGACCCTAGATGCTTTTAGGACAAAGACCAAGAGGCTTTGCATTTCCAGTCCTCTGCTGCACTGTCCTCCCTTCCTGCTGTTCGGAGGTCTTTCTGCCCACCCATGCACCTTGTTGGCCCTCCTCCTTCCTTAGCCACCAGTTCTCAATCAAAGGCACTTCCTCCATGAACTTCCTCCTCCACTGACCTCAGGGATTAAGTTGTCTTTGCCTTACCCTACCATATTAGTTACAGAATGCAATCAGACATCTGTTTATGCCATTATTTGATTAATGTTTTCCTGCCCCAATTGGCCATGGGTTCATAAAAACCAAACCCACTATATCCTCTCTGCTCAGCACAGTGCCTGGTGCCTAAGAAAAACTCAACACAATTTTTAAATAAATATTTGTTGACTGGATGATTGGGAAAAGACATAGGTAGATTAAAGGGTTACCATGAAAAAAAAAAGTTTTTGTTTCATCCCCAGAACGGGTAACTCTGCTGTTCTTACTAACACCCAGTACATTGTGAACATAATGAAATGGACTGTTTAAGGACAGTGATGAAGACATCATCAGCCTGCCCAGGGTCCCCATCCCTTTTATTGATTTTTTTAAAGCTATACCTCCACTGGAAAATGTACACATGAACATTGTGTACATGGAAGAGGAGATGCAAGTTCAGCCAGCCCATCCCTGGACCCAAAGAAGAATTGCTGACCCGTGTCTCAGAACTCCCAACCTCGACAATGGCATGACATCAGGACCCCCGGAGCAGAGGAGGCGGGCGCACGGGGCTGAAACGGTTTGATGCTGCTTTACAGTCCCAATAGGAGCGCTTTCTCCCAGTGCACCTTTTTCTCATTAAGAACCAAAAGGCAGTAGGAAAGCCTGATGTGAGCTTTATTTAATAATCACATTGTATCCAGGATTTAGATCAAGCAAGGAATCCTAAATCACCAAGAAAAAAAAAATCCACAATTTTAAAAGTGAGAATTAATTCAACAGAAGGCTTTTTAGTGTGGTAAATCCTATGCAATATTTGAAAAAATGGCCATTTTATCAAGAAATAGTTTAAACACAATTGAAAAAGAAAAGAAAAGCAAGTGCCCTGGACTTGTGACGCACAGTTGTCAAGGTACGGGCCAGTGGGATGTTGCGATCGATTGCATGCTGAGCCTTCAGCCCAGCTCCACGTCCAATCTCTCACTAAATGAGCTGACTGTGATTCCTGCCATTCCAGCAGCCTTCCCCAGGGTCGGCCTCTGAGGGACTGGGGATCGGAATGGTGGAACAACTTCGCAAAATTGTGCTTGGCTCAGAATAGGTATGCAATGTATTCTTCTAGGGTTTACTCCAAATAACCCATTCCAAATATCACTTCAGCATAAACTAATAAGCTAAGTAGCCTTGAAAGGAAAATAAGGAAAAATTCTACTTTCTTTACCAAAAATAATGCAAATTAAATACTTCAGTAAAGCTACCATACAGGACAAATCATTTTCTCATACGTGTGCGCACACACACACACACACACACACACACACACATACAGAGATAGATGATGATACAGATGAACATATAGATATAGATATATTCAAGCAGTTAAAGGAATCCGATGAAACAATATATGGGTAATATTTTTAAACACATGAAGAAATGAAAATTTGACAGAAGGATTGCTCCTCCCCCAAAGTCTCCTCCACAGGATAAGCTGTTGGCAAAATGGAACGGGGGAAAGTAGTCAAAGAAAACACAATATCATTATGCAAGCTGTGAATATAATCTACTGTGTACTTGAGGATCTACACCCTTCAGCCAGGGAAGGAAGGAAGAATAGACGGAAGAAATGAGAGAGGAAAGAAGGAATTGGGAGGAAGTGAATATACAACCCCTAGGTCCTCTGCAAGCCTTTCACCCCACCTCCCCAGCAGAAATCAGAAGTTTGATTCTCTGGAAATAAAGTACCTTGGGGCTGGGAGCACTAGGCAGAGGTGAGATTGGAAGCATTGTACGGAAAGTGGATCTAGTGAAATGTAATGCATGCTCAATCACACTGTCATCCTGTGCAGACCTAAGGACCCTGGCACCAGGCTCATGGGTTCTGAGCAGGAGAAAGCTCCTCTGCAGAGTCCAACCAGCAACAGGGCAGACCCAACAACACTATGTCTGGGGGCTCCCTCCAAACCAGCCAGCAAGACCACCTACAGCAAAGACCACCCCTGAGCACACAGCTTTCCATCCTCCTTTTACTGCTGCACTCTTGAATATGAGTGGTCACGTGAGAAGCACCTTCACACAAAAGGCACAACCCAAAATGCTGAAAACATTGTTTTGCAAACCTTGAAAACATCCTCCAAGATTTTATTAATGATATCAGAGAAAAAAAAGTACGTCCATAAGCCAGAATATGAAAGAATTTTTTTAATAAAGAAGCTGGGTGTGGTGGTGCATGCTTGTAATCCCAGTACTTGGGAGGCTGAGACCGGAGGATCCGGGTTCATGGCCAGCCTCAGCTACTTAGTGAGGCCCTCCGCAACTTAGTGAGACCCTGTTTCAAAATAAAGAATAAAAAATAGGACTGGGGGTGTAGACCAGAGGTAGAATGTCCCTGGCTTCAATCCCCGGTACCACAAAAAAAAAAAGAATAGGTAGAGAATAAAAATCTGGAGAATTAATATATTTTGAGAGCAAAAAATAGCTCTTGGAAATTAATTGTAGTGGGGTGGAAATTTTAAAAATTCAATGAAAGAGTTGGAAAAGAATGGAGAAAACTTCCAAGAAAGTGGAGCAGAAGAGCCTCATGGCGTCCCAGGAAGCACTGGCTTATTTTGACATGATCACCATCTATGTGCTCTGGCCTGGGGCTGATAACGGTCATGTTCTAGGTCACCAGGATGTTCTAGGTCTAGCTTCAGCCAGTGTAAGAATCTTGAGACCACATAGGCATTGAGTTCAAGGGGCAAATGAAGTGTGGACACCAGAGCCGAGTCTGGCAGGAGCCTGGAGAGAGTGCTGAAGAAGGAGAACTGGAGACCAAGCCTGAGAAGTTCTCCAGGTAGCCAGGCAAGGGTGGCACAGATGGGACACCAAAGTAGACGGCTCTTTTCAGAGTTCTTCTATCTCCTTGTCAGCCCAATCTGATGCCTCCCATTTTGGTCTTAAGGTTTAACTGTCAAAATTCAACCTCTTGCAGGCACTTTCATCCCAACATCATAGGAATTTTTTTCAATAAAACTGCTGATTTTTCCCTTAAAGCAAGGAAATGTAAATATATTAAAACTTAAATATATTGATCAACATGTCCCCATTTTTTTTTGTGGTATTGGGGATTGAACCCAGAGACATTCTACCTCCGAGCTATACCCCAAGCCCTGTTTTTTATTCTTTATTTTGAAACAGGGTCTCACTAGGTTGTGGAGGGCCTCACTAAGTAGCTGAGGCTGGCCGTGAACCCGGATCCTCCAGTCTCAGCCTCCCAAGTACTGGGATTACAAGCGGGCGCCACCATGCCTGGCTCTCGTTTTAACTTTAGTGCAATAATAGTTTATGTTCTGCACTTGCGTCCAGGGACACAGTTGTCCTTTTCACTGGATCTTCTCATGAGTATACTCCTTTAGTTCATGTTCAGTGATTCTACTGGGCCCTTGGAATTGGCACATGCTAAAAATAAAGTAGTCAGTTATCTCCCCATTTTTAATGCATTCTGTGTGACCATTAATATTTTCATTTAGCAAGAGTAGGCTCTTGCTAAATTAGGCTTTATATTCATTAATCTTTATTCATTAATTTATTTGATGAATTAATTTATTTATTAATTAATATTAATTATAATATATGTATTTTATTATAATTATTGATAAATTAATTTATTTATTCATTAATTTATTTAATAAGTAAGCATTTATTCATTAATATATCATTAAGCTTTATATTCCCATTTCATAATTATTTTTCTAATTAAAAACTATTTTAATTCCTCAAGTTTGTAAGGAATTACAATGCTCCCATTAAGTAAAAGCTATTACAGTTTTCCTAATCACAGAACTAAATCACAGTACCCACTCAAAGCTAAAATTTGCAGTATGTCACAACCAACTCTTAGATTTCACATATTTAAGGACCTTTCCTATTTATCCATGTTTCACCGCTCTTTTTCTCAGTGTTGGGGTGCTCCTGTGCCTGGCCGCCTCATCTATGTCTCTCCACGTCACTTTCTTTGTGGGGGCTGAGGTTCGCGTCCCACCCTTTGCAGTCGCTGCTGTTGTAGGTGTGGATTTGGTTCAACTTGGGCTTCATTATGGTCCGATGTCGACTGCTTTTGATGGTGGGCTATAATCGCTGGCTTCACAAGAATCACCTGTTTCTTTGCTG